>JAJLUZ010000041.1:0-102335 GCA_030570095.1 Kurtzmaniella quercitrusa | reverse complement strand
CGTTTGGGTGAAAGCTAATTCATTCATCTTGTATTACTATACTCAGTGATTCTGATTTTGGCTAAAGAGCTATTTACTTGGGTAGAGACTGGCATATTTATACTCCTCCAGTCTTTCCCGACACGGACTTGCAACCGTAACCACGTGACTTCCCAATTAGGATTTGCAACATCATTTACCGTTTTCAACATTTTCAACATTTTATCGGTTTGGTAGCCTCATCGATAGGCCCCCAGACGCTTTCGGCGTTGTTGCCCCCTTGCGCTACACCTACATGGCTTAAACTCGAGATCCCTCTGTTGCTGACTCTCACTAATTATCTGCAGCCTACCATAGGCCTTTCCCTGTTGCTCATCCTTGCACTATTCCTTCTCTTGCGCGACACCTTTACTACGGCCCGTCCACCTCATAGGGACCATCCTACATGGTCGCTCTACCTCACAAACTTTCTGTCTCGTGACGAAATTATTAAGGCTTTGGCCCCCCAGATTCGGCTCTGGCCCTACAACGGATCTCATCTTGTTGCTCAACTCATTACAGCGGGTCGTAAACATCATTGGCCTGATCTCCAAGCTTTCCAACAACAAAGCCAGCACGTCCAGCACCTCGACTCCGTCGTGGGATTTCTTTCCTGGTTTCTAAAATGGAATGTCTCTGACGCAGAGTTCCAATCACTATGCCACCTCGCTCTTTCACAAGCACAAGCTCTTAAGGAACCTGTCACCACATTTGCTCAATTCATCGACTCTCTTCGTGTTCTTGATGCTCTTCCTTACCTCTCCCCCAATTTTCAGGTCGCTTTTATGACCTTGGTGTCCCTGGGGGCGTGGTCTCATAACCCTCGCCTTTACACACAGCTCCAAGATCTTTATCAAGAAAGACCCAATTATTGGTCCTTTATGGCGTTTCTAGACGCGAATGCTTACGAGTGGTGTACCTCTTTACCCAAGAGTACACGCACTCGCTTACCAGTACACCAAGTGCGGAATGGCCGTTTTCCACTGTCTCGTTTTTAGTTAGTTTTTATAAGAGTCTTCTTGTAGCCTACCGACTAGTCTTTCTGTGCAAGGGGGATGCAAGGTACCCATGGTACTGATGTTACACAAAACCCTACTCTGATACGAACCTGAAACATTACTCACACACTGGTAATCCAGATGACGTCTATAAGTAGCTAACTAGATCCAACTCTGAATAAACAAGCAGTTTAGCCAAAAAATAACTAATGAGCCATTTCCCTAACAAGCAGGTGTATATTGAGATACAGAACCGGGAAACTCACTCGTGTGATAAGAGGAGTCCTTGACAGCAGAGTAGTCCTTGGCAGCAGAGTTGACCGCGGCCTTGGTCTTTTCATCCCGAATGCGGACATAACAATGGGCCCGACGGTGACCAGATTTTTCACAGTAAGGACAAAAGAGCTGCAGCTTTTGATCACGGGCAGCTAAAGTCGTGTCCGAGGATTGCCGAAAAGCTATAAGACTCTGGGCATAATAGGCGTACAGTATAGAAGAGGGAACAGCAGAACGCATATCAGTAGTGAATTTGAGACGAATGCTGTCAGGAAGAGTAGCTATCAGCTGCAATAAGCTTTCTTGAAGACCGTTGTAGGTAGCCAGAATCAGTTGAAACTTCTGTGCACGAATAAAGTGTGCGTCCTCTATAGCAACAAGAGGATCAAAAGAGGGCAAGTCAACGAAAAATTGAACTACATCCACGGGAGAAAACGTACCGTACAGTTCACGAATATACGTCATAGCCAGCGTATGTGTCGTGATACGTTCACTTTCAAGACAAGCTGCCACTTGAGAATCAACAAACTTGAGAAGGATATCAAACCCACGCCGATCAGCCACGTCCCGAAGATGAAGTTCCTGATCAGATGAGAGTCCTGAAGGTAAGGACTCACCCTGAAGAAATTTACGGAAGTAGGTAGGCTGAGAGGTGTGGGAGCGCATATAGTAGTACTCCCAATCCTGATAGGAATAAGAATCACTAAGGACGACATGCTTCTCAGGCAAGCGAAAATGACTCATAACCTTTTGAATTTTGCTTATAGTTTGTTTAAAACGTACTTCATCCATTCTTATATTTGATACAATAAGTTAATCTGATTCTGGCTAAAGAACTATTTACTCGAGGGAATTCGTCTCTATTTGTACCTTCTCAGACTTGCTTATCTCTACATGAGACAACAACAACATCTTTCCTTGTTTTGATTGCTTTGGTTTTCATTTTTACTCTTATCAGGAATGTTTTGTTTCACTTTGTTTACTTCCAATGGTTGTTGTTGCATCATATCACATATATGCAGGATTTGCAACATCATTTACCGTTTTCAACATCATTACCGTTTTCAACATTAAAATGGTAAAGAGTCTTAAAATAATCGGACAAGCAGTACAAACAATCTCATCTGGAAAGTAAATCTCGCCCTCAACGTCAGGCGGGGTCCTGTTCGACAAATTTAAAAAAAATGCCTGGTAATGTTACTGATGGGAAATGTGGAAGTTTTACTTAGCATTCTTTAGCCAAGAGTTTAATTGAGGTTTAACCACGAAATGTCTAGCGTTTATGTATTATTTCAAGTTTACACTGAATGCCACAGACTAGGTAAAGTATTCTTTCCGTACTACCATCTAACTGACGGTACTATATCACGTGACTGGCGATTGGTACGTCTCACTAACGGGCATTTCAACATCTCCATGTCCGACACAAAAGCCCTGATTGTAAGATAATACGAAAAATATTATTAACCTGTGCTACTTTGCTACTTTATTGATGGTCAGTTTGGAGTACTTTTAAAGTTCAAAGGAATAGATTTCTATTTGTTCAATTCGTAATTTCTCAATAATGGCTTTTATGTATTCTTTGCGTATGTCTATTTTTGCCAAGTTTGATGTAAGATTTCATCGTCATTACTATCTGGTTGTTAGGAGGGAAATAAACTTTATTTACTCGATTTTTAGAACTTACTTATATATTTCAGATGATATTTATGGCCCATTTAAGTCTTATATATACCGTAAACATATTCCTAAAGGGGACGAATAGTCGCGTTTCCGTGGACGATAAAGGGTCATTATTGGTTGATAATCAGTGTGATAATATCGGGCAATTACGGTCTTCTTGCTAACTATCTATCCTTATAGCGTAATATGATGCTTTATAAGGTACCTAACAGGAATGGCACGACATCTGGCGATGGCGGTCTTATCGGCCCGGTGTGACCGGGCCCTTTCGAACAGCCTCGTTTAATCATCGTGTACAGGTGCGTATATAATATCGCTTTGCAAGTATCTCTCTTTGGAGCATTGCACTGTTGAAGATATATCGCAAATTACCAAGCAATACTCAATTGAATGATTCCAATGAATGATTCCAAAGATCGCTTTTTTCGCGACCATCAAGGATGTTGTAATACAAGTAAAATGTTCTGAATTCCTACACTCCTACACAGTTGGGATGTTTTAATTAAGCCTTCAGTTTTTTCACTAAGCTTTCAAGCTCACACTGGTTGAAATCTAATGTTCACACATAGCAAATCCTCGTGTAAAAGCCAAGTCCTCGTCAGGATCATCGGGAGCCTTTCTCTCCTCCATCAATGATTTTCGTAATTCCTTTGCAACCTCCATTGACTCTGGCCACGAACGCTTCTCCTGTGAATCTGCCATTTTTGACTCCACTTGCTTACGCCACTCTGCACCAAGATACCGGAACATGTCCCACTTACGGGGGGTTCTGTAATATTTGTTCTCCTTAACTTTTTCTTCTTCTTCCTTTAGAAATTTTTCAATTTCTGGCTCCTGCTCCTTGTATCGCTGATGCCAGACTGGCTGCTGTGGCGGTACTTGAGCAGTAGATATAACCCCCTTATTGTATGGATCAACTAAAAAGAAGCAAAGAATCTTACGGTGGCCCGCATTGCCTTTATCTTTCAATTCGAACGGATCAACGTGGTGTTGTAATCCGTTGGGAAACACAACCACTCTATCCTCCTGGCAAACGACGTCCCCGACAATTTTGCTCATTTGGTCCCCATCCTTCAAGCCATATATCTTGCTTAATCCAATACTATCTCCCTGATCATACATAGGATCTTCAAGCGAAGCTTTAAATGAAAGACGGGATTCCGTGATATTTTCGCTATCATAATAGTACAACACAGTGGCTACTATATCCTCATTCGCCATTCCTTCAACATGCCATGATCCTCCATCATATTTTGGTTTCTCTGGAGTCAACTCGATATTGGCCAACTTCACAATAACTTTGAGCGTAAGGAATCTTTGGGATAATTGGAATGTGTAGTCTACCGGAGGGTCTCGAATGTAATCCAATGGGAGCTCTTTCAAGTAGTTTGCCTTTTGTGCATCATGCTCATCGTAACTGTCCCATAGCTTTTGGTCTTTTTGAGCCCGATCTATGTATTCGCGGTCAATCTTCCTCCACTCGTCGGTATAGAGCTCATCAACTGGCACACGTAAAATTTCTGGACTCAGATATCTTGACAAAACGTAGTTAAGCCCTGGTAGAGCCATGTTGAACACCTTTTCTATAACATTATAGAGCGATTCATGCTTGGGATGCAAGTTGTTAATGTACGAGTCAAAACAATAGCGGTTAGCACGATCTTTCCAGCCCCATCGCATGAGTGCAGGAAGCCATTGAAATTTCTCTGACACAGCCCATGGCTGAACTCCCGATTTGAATGGAACTTCAGCGTGATTGAATTCTGCAGTAATCAATTTCCCACATTCTGGTGCATTAAACATGGGTGTGATACCATATTGTAATGGGTACAAAGAGGGATGTACCAAATCTACAACTTTGTCATCGCTTCCTGGGTGATAATCTGGCCCATCTGGAAACTCCTCGAGCGCAAAAGTTGCTATGTCTTTTTGCAATTGCTCTTTGACATCAGTAGGAACAGCCGAGTCAGAATAGACGATCTTGTGATCGCATCCAATCTTGTACCCATTGTCTTCCAAGCCTGGGAAAGTGTGTTCAACGTATTCATACCAGACCAACTCTTGAAGAACGAACTTCCATACCCTTTCGAAGTCGGTGCTTTTGTCAACGAACTGTTTTTCAAGTTCTGCTTTCCACTTGGCAACGATACTAGGGTCCTTGTATTTGCGCTTCCACTCTGGTTTTTCACGAATTGCCTGCGAAATATAAATGATATTCCATTCTTCGAGACATCTGAAGGGTTCACCTTGGTCAATTGATTCAACGAAAGGATGAGGAAACACGTCCTTCCGGATGAAATAGGACCTCTCTGCGTTGAAATCGTACGACATACTCTGCTTTCTCTTCTCTACACCTGAAAACTTGGAAACCTCCAAATATTTCTGGTCACCACATTTTCCCCCACCCAAAGTTCGTATGTTGAGGAGTCGTGCGTGTGCAAGATTGTGCAACAATGTCGGATTTGTTTCCAAGTATATACGAGAAAATTAATAAAAGCGAGAAAAATGAAATTGACCAATAGTTCAAAATTTACAAAATACTTGGCAACAATTAACTTTCCTCCTGAAATAGGTTAACATGCCATTTTAATCATGAAGAAACTTATGACAATAGTTATTATAAATCCGTGCTCGGTCACAGAAGAACTTATAACATTGTAGAGAGGTGAAAGCCAGCCTCCATAACACCCAAACACCCACAATATATTTTTATCACTAGCTAATCCCCGAATCGGATTTTAAAAAAAAAAAATGCTGAGAAGCTAACTCCAACAACCAGGAAAGGGAGGAACTAAATTTATCATAATGTATTCCATGTTTAAAATTCCTGACATCTTTCTCTTTGTTTTTAATTCATAAAGTTAATATTATCATCAAGAACAAATGTTGGTATAGTACTAGGTCTCCACCGGCTCCCTACTTCGTAGAATCCTGCATTAAAGTTAGGATCCAATAAAAATAGTGTAACTCCAGCAGTTAATAATGGCATTGATAATAATAATAATATTGCAGTAATAAATGTAGCTCGTGCAAATAAAGGTGCATCAACGATTTTTTAAGTTTCCATAGAAAATGTCATCGCACCTTTGCCGCCAAGATTTCAGATTTGAAGTTTTTAAGCCATCGAATCCATTGTAAGTGGTAGCAATTAATTAGAATAATTGAACTCCAAGTGAAAAATGTAGACAACTGCGTAGAATTAGTGGTTAGCTCTGTTAATTTTAACTGTGTGAATCAACTCTCACATGAGTACAAGAAAAGTTAATCTAGACCAAACAAAAAGTTGAATGATGCAGTTAACAGTAAATCGTATTCTCGAGTTGTGATCGAGAAACATGAAATTCTATTGTTGGTTACCATGCAGTAACATTCGGTAAGTGTGCTGGATGGAAATTGGCAGTTAGAGACTATTGTAAAAGAATAGGAGACAAGTGCAGCATGAGGTCTCATCTCTTCTAAAGCCGTAGACGGAAGGGGTCAGAATGCCACCCATTCGAGTAATAGCACGCTCACTCTCGTTTCTTTTTTTTAACTCCGATTGGAACCCCAGATTTTTAAGGGTTTGAAACAGTAGAATCTATTTTTAACTGTATCCATAGCAATTATGAGCTGGTAAACAGGTATTTCTGTGCACTGAGATCATTTACAGTTTGTAACGTGGGGTTACATTTGACTTGAGCGAAAAAATTTCTCCTCACTTGTCAGACCACGGCGCAAAAAATAGATGAATTTAGGCATAGATGCTAATCAACATGGAAACAGAGAGTAACAGGGACCAGCAACCAGCGACTACTCTTCTTAGTTTGGACCTTTGCAAGGTTCGATAGATTTTCGAGACATTCATGCTCTATTAAATTTTTTTCAGGACTGTAAGTATAAGTCCGAAAAGATAGGTACGGCCAAAGCCGAAAGGTTGCAATCTGACTGTAACGTTCGCAATTGCTTTTTGAGTTAAAAATAGTTTCTTCGTGGTCAGGTAAGGAACAAGATGGAACGCTGCTCATTAACCGTTTTGGGAATATGACGTAATTATTTAGTTACAAACGCATTACATACAGGATTTTGCAACATATCTTATTTTTAGAAACTAGAATCTTCTTCGAAGCATGACTTTCGAGGCTTATTTAAGTGCAATCGTAAGCCACTTCTTTTCGATCATTATTCATATCAAATTACAATGAAGTTCACTCAAATTGCCACTCTCGCTACTTTCATCCTTCCAGCCCTTGCTGAAGTCTATGACCTTAAGTTGAAGTTCTACTCTGACAACACTGAAGTCAATGGCAAGTACTTGTCTTCTATCCACGAAGGTGCTGCCGTCAACTACTTTTTCTTGGGAGAAGGTGGTGAAGTTCTTTCTTATGACACTGAAAAGAAGATCATTTTCGCAAAGTCCGGAAACATTCCTTTCGCTTTGACCAGTTCAGGTGATTTCCTTGCTTATGCTGCCACCAACAATCCTCAGGAGGTTACTTTCACAAATGACGTGATCACCGTTGCTGGAAGCAATGAATTCTATGCTGCCAAGAATGTCAGCGACCCTTATAACTACTCTCAGCACTCCTGGGCTGTTCTTTCCCTCACTGGTGACCACCCAGACTCTATCAAGGGTCAAATCAAGCAGGAGAGAGTATCTGAACCATCAGCTCCAGTCACTTCTTCCGGTTACCTGAACACCACCACCACCGCTACATACACTACCACCACTGTCACTTACACTTGCCCATCTCAGGTCGTCATTACTATCACTGATTGCCCTGCAACTGTCACCGACTGCCCTGCTAGAACCCACCCATCTGTTGTCACTACTGTTACCCCAGTTACTTTGACCACCACTTACTGCCCAGAATTGACCTCTCCAATTCTCACCACTACCATTCCTCACACCGAGGCACCAAAGACTACTCAAAAGACTACCCTCGCAGAGCAATCTACTACTCAAAAGACTACCCTTGCTGAGCAATCTACTACTCAGTCTGTGTCTCACACTCTGTCTCACCCTGCAGTCACCACTGCTGTTAACGCTGGTGCTAAGGTTGTAGGTGGAGCTGCTGCCGGTGCCGCCGCTATTGTTGCATTAATGTTGTAAGCTATTTGTCATATTTTCGTGAGATAATCATCTCTTTCATTAGGATCGAATAAAACATTTTCGTTTGATTAGAATTACTGTAGGAATTTTAAGTAGTCGAATTGAAGACCACGTATGCATCATTTTACGCTACGATTTCGTCTCTCTATAGTTTACCGACATGGGTCTAGGTGACAGCTACATCGAGTGATTTTTTATTTATGAACTATATTTTTTTTTCGGGTTTTCTGGGGTTTTTTTTGATTTTTTTTTTGCTTTTAGGTTTTCTGGGGGTTTTTTTTGTGGGGTTTTTTTCTTCGATGGAGAGCCAGTGAAGGCCCGGAATGCCGATGATCATCATTGAACAGTGATGATCTGCATCTGGAAAAGGGCAAATTGAATACTCAGAATTGAGTTTTCAAATGATTCCCTGGAGCGCAGTCTAAATCTTCTGAAAGCAGACCGGCTCAGTGAAAGTCGATGCCCACGTTCCAATTTGTGTTTTAGCATTTTTGCTGCGAAAAGTGCTCTTGCCCTCAACAGAGGAATTTGATCTGCTAGTTGGAAACTTTGTGCAATAAAAGTTCCTTCAAGTTGGTATGCCTCGTGATCGTGCATTTCAAAGATGTGCACAAAGAAGGTGCTAGCCAAGTTGAAGTGGTAGATCCTTTCGTAGATCTTCTCTTCCTGATCAAATAAGTCCTCCATAAAGGTACCTTCCAAAGTATAAGGCAGGACTGGCTTGAACAACCCAGTAATAAACTTGGATTGAGTGGAAAATGGGTCATTTTCCTCGGTGTTGACCTTTGCATACTTGGTCAAATTAAGTGCCAAGTGCAAAAGGCTGATTGTTTCAATTGGAGGAAGAAGTTTCTCCAAAATAGTACCCTTGATAGCATCAGTGATTCTAATTTCAGGATGTTCAGTAGGTCCCTTGTAGAGTATGTCAAAGAATTCGAAGTGAACCCAAGGACTACCTCTTCCTTTGTTGCTTTGGACATGGTCCATAATTGACTGCATGACACTCTGGTGAGGTCTGCAGCGTTGTCTTTGTGCTCTGGCCATTTTAGAAGGTTCAAGCAGTTGGGATCTCAATGTAAGATCCAAGGTAGGTTGTTTGTAGAAGTTTTAGCTCTCTGATAACGGTAACTTTTCTGATGTCGATCAGAATGATAACTTGAAGGAGAAGTTGAAGAGAAGAATCAAATTTATGTGGTATGTGGCCCTCTTATACAATTCCGAAGAAGTTGGTATGCTGGTCCTCTTCTACGATTTTGAAAAAGTTGGTATGCTGGGTTGTGACACAGAATATGATACCACGACACTCCATGATCTCACAAGGGACCCCGGGCCCTACTTGTAAGTTACATAACATAAAACATTTTTATTGTCTAACCAATACACTAGCTCTAGGATTCATCATCACTATTGTCATCTCTGTATCCATATTTTCTAATCTCTCCCAATCTTTTTCTTGCAGCGTTCAAGGAATTTTCCAATTTGAGAATTTCAACTTGTTGCTCCATTTCGACGGTTTTACCTTCGTATGGAGTCAATTTACTTAAGTCAATTTCATTCTTTTCTTCTTCCTTCTGTAACAATGATTGGACCTTAGTTACAAGTGACTTGCAGGCTTTTGTAACAACACTCAGAGCTTCTTCTAAATTATCTTGCGTTTTCAGAATGAACGTAGCCTTGACTCTCAGAGCTGCCACAAGTTGAGCAGTCAGGGCTGCAACTTCATTCAGAGCCACAATAAGCTGCTCATGCAGATTCTTCTCTTTCAAAACCCCATCTGCAGTTTGAATAAGGATATTGGTTGCTCCTGCCACGGCCTTCAGTGCAGAAACTAAACCCTCTGTCCAACGAGAATTTTTCTTATAGAATTCAGATCTCAGTTGAGAACCTTGAACCCCTCTCAGAACAATCTCTCTTTGCAGCTCGGTAGCACATCTGATAAGAATAGCAATTGCGTCTGTGAGTGCAACGGCAGCAGCCAATATTGCCTCATGAACTTCAAAGCGTGCTCCGCTAATAGTGGGATCTTTCAAAAGACCCAGAAGGAATTGCTGAGCATTGGCGACCGCCTTTTCAGCTTGGTTCATCTCATGGCTGACAGCATCTTCAACATTTCCAGACCAATTGATACCCAGAATGGCGTGTAAACTATCGATGTACTTACTCAATTTTTGAAGCGACTGCTGAACTGACAAGTTCCCATCGATGACACGGTCAACTTTATCATCTTCGTCCTCCAACTGACTCAATTTTTCCAGGAATAAAGAACTGAAGAACGACTCAATCGAGTCCAAAACTCCAGCCACGTCTTTAGTAAGCACATCTTCATCAGCTCTGGCATTACGGGCAAGGCCCTTAGCAGCCAACATAATGTCGTTAGATATGTTACCTAGTGAGGATGCAAAGACGATGATAGCCGAATAATTTCCATCATCCTCGTACACTCTTTTACCGTCAGCAATAAATTCATTGAAGGCCAGTGAAAAGTCAGTTGCAACGTCCAGACACTTTTCTATAAGCAGCAGGAGATATTCTGGAGTTGCATTTTGATTACCTGCTTGCAATGGCAGGAACAATTCAAGACGTGTGTCTTGAACCGTTTTAACGGTGTTTGAAAGAAAGATGTCCAAAAGGCGAATAAGTTTATCGATATTTTCTAAAAGAATTTGGTCGATTTGAGCGTTCACGAGGTCATCTTGATCATTTTTGACGAGAGCGAGTTCACGTAAAGCCGAATCCAACAGTTCCTTCATGATTTCAAGGTCGTCATCCTTCTCCTTCAATTGATCTTGAAGCAACAGCAGAGGAGCCAATTCACGGATTTTGAGATCACGATCCTGCAAATCACGCTTCAATTTTTCGAGTTCTTCCTCATGACGGCCAAGAGTCAACTCTCTCCTTCCATGCTCTCTTGCTACCAAGGAAAGCTCTCTAATTTCTGTTTCAAGCTTCTCAATAGCAGAATCCTTGGTGGCTCTCAATCTATCAAGCTCAAGTCTGGCACGATCACGCTCACGGATTAAATCAGCAAGTTCCAAGTTTTTCCCCTTCAAGTCCTTTTCGAGCTTCTCCTTCTTCAACACCAGTTCCTGAGCAGACAGAATCTTTTGCTGGATTTTCTTAAACTTGGCCAACAAATTCAAGTGTTCTTGACGGAGTTGCAGGTACAACTTAGCCAACAGCTCGTATTTTTTCGTCCAGGCGGCAATCTGCTCCTCAAGATTAAGGATCTGGTCATCCTTAGATGCAACCTGTTGAGATGCGGTGTTGTTTAAATTCAAAAGTTCCGTTTCCAACTGTTTCATTCTTGCGTCATACTGTTGCAAGAGCAGTTGATCGTTATCGTACTGATTCTTAAACATAAGCAAGTCATGTTCAAGCTCTTGAAACCGCAGCTGGTGTGCTTGGGTTTGCTGTTGCTGTAATTGGTGCTGTTGTTGCAAAAACAGCTGTTCCTGAGCTCTTTGTTGCTCTTCAAATGCTCTCTGTTGTGCCAATTGGGCCTGCAATTGAGCCTGGCGTTGAGCCTCGAGTTCCTGCTGTTGTTCAATGAGCTGAGGCTGAACGGCAAAGATGCCCGTCTGCTGGAGAGCCAATGAATCGACCGGAGGCGGAGTTGGTGCCCGACTCGACATCGCCGGCGTTTGCGACTCTTCACGGTCAACCGATCGAGCAGATTCAGGTATGTCACCATTGTCAGTGACTTGCAAATTTGGAGGATTATTCTGCAAGCGTGGAATGGTCACCAAACTGGTCAAAAATTTGATTCCTTGACAGTCAGTGTAGAAATCACGTAACATAAAATGTTGCAGGTCGTATCGTTCAAAAAGGATCTGCAAGGCTTCATCATTGCCCAATTGCTGATACAATGCCCGCAACATCAGGGTCAGAAACTTGTAGATCCCGTACAGTTCAGCAATAAGAGGTACCAATGCAGAAACTTTACATAAATTGTTCAGAGTCTGATGAATAGTGGCGAAAATGAGCTTCTGCAAGTCATTGATAGAATCCTGAAGATCCATAAGTTGCATAACTGATTCATAGCCCTCATTCGGATCATTGACGGCACGTAAAGAGATGTATTCCTCGTATTCAAAGGTACCGTTGAAGCCAGGATTATTGCGGTGGAAATCTAACTTTTGCAACAAATATTGGTCATATTGCTTGATAAGACGGCCGTAGGCGGTACCATTGGAAGGGAAGACCGTCTGCAACGAGGCAATAAAGTCCTTGTTACGATAGCCATCTTTCAACAGATTTGGGTGACCTTCCTGGAGAACCTTATGGATGGTAATGAGCGCTTTAAAGAGCGACACTTGCTCTCCTTGGAGGGGTTGAATTTTGACGGCGTTCCAAAAGGCACGCGAGTTTTTATGGTCCCAAGTGTAAACAATACACGCACGGACATGCTTACGTTTCGGCGGCACTTCATCGGCGTTACAAGCCTTCTTGACCGCGTTCTGGAGGTCCACTTCGGCCCTGGACATGATGGTGGAGAAATCGGAAGTGGCGGTGTGTACAGAAGATGTGTGCGAGGTGGAGGAGATTTAGAATGAGAGGGTAGTGGAGAGATACCGAAATAGTGGGAAAGATAGCGGGAGAATAGCGGGAGAATAGCGGGATAATCACGGGAAAACAGTGGGAAAGTAGATAGAGAGGATCCAGAGATATCGGTAAAAGGGTCGTTGTTCGAGCCATTCGAAGGGGAGAAACAAAATGTTAAAGCGCAGACGCCATTATATCTATCTATTGACCTAGAATGTTTGCTCTTTTCGCAGCCAGAGATACAGCAATCTCCGTTTTATGGGTCTTCTTCTTCAGCTTTCTTGTTTTTTTGACCTGTCAAAAAGCTCTGCTTCGTGTGATAGGGGTAGAGGCGCTGCGCCGCGATCACTCTCCCCAGCCACTCCCAGCCTCCACTCTCTCCCCCCCACCTCCCCCCGCCAGCCTCAGCGCTACATACAGGCAACACTCTATCCCTCCCTCTTCTATAGTTGTCAGCACTGGTTATCAACAAGCACCCACCCACAGCAACAAAACGTAGCATGGAACAAAAGCAGTCTGTCTAGTGGTTGACACAGATCTTCGGCAAATCTATCTATTGGTCACTTTAAATGGCTCCGTATGGGTGACATATGTGAATTTAAAGTCATGTGACCATCGAACTATCCCATTTCTCTCCTCCTACTACGCGTGCTCTCTGCTTGTAAAGCTTGAGATCTTCCACCGAAGATCTTTTCGCGCTTATATTGCCGGCGCCCAGTTCTCTCTGGTACAATGCTGCGCTAACATACTTGATGACGCTTTCCTCTAATTCTCTTCTCTATCTAACCCTAACTACGATCTAACTGCCCTACACCCCTTCCGGCTTTCTGGCATTCCCGCCTTACCTTACCTTCCTTCTCATTTCTACCTACGTTGCTTTCCTACATTGTAACAAAAAAAATCCTTAAATACATTATGCCCTAGAGTAACGAGCCTTTCCAAAGTCAAAAGGTAAGTACCTATACTTGATCATATGCTGAACCTGCTTTCTCATAGTCAAAGTGAATAAAATAACAAAGTACATCACCAAAATGGGCCAGAACACTGGAATGTCGAATATGCTAAAGAAACACATCACAAACCCCAACGCAGTGGCTCTGGTGGCCTTATACCAGAACTTGAACTCGGGCAATCTTCTAATGAATGGCCTGAACTCACGATCATCACTGGTGGTTCCCTCCTCGTTGACGTCTCCTCCTTCCTCAAGCAGCTCTGCCTGTGACTCCTGCTCAAGCAGAGGGTCAAACTTTGGCGTCAAAAATGCCAAAAACAAGTTGAGGAGGTATATTCCCAAAGCATAGCAGATGATATACCAGCCTTGCGAGAACACAATTCTGAGGAAGAACAAAGCGAAGAGTACGCCAAATCCGACCCAACGACGGGTCGTGAATGGAACCAGATGATCAAGGTACTTCTGGTACGTCACTGCAAGCTGGTTGTACGTCTCCTGGGCCTTCCCTAAGTTGTCTTTTACCGCGTCTGACATGTTTACTAGATGATTAGGATGAATAGTCTAACGTGTACGGTGTAAAAAATGAATACCCGCGTGTGTGCAGGCGCGTTAGGATGGATTGTTGAAAAAAAAAGAATGATCTAGCCGAGGATCGAACTCGGGGCCTTTTCGGAGCTTACTGTGATAACACTTGTAAACGAAACGTGATAGCCGCTACACCACTAAACCAACTGTTGAGAGATTCCTTGTTTGATTTTGACTAGTGTTGCTGAAATTGGGAGATATGGACGTTTTAAAGGTTTCATGGCATCGATGCTGAATATAGTCTAGATTACAGTGAACGATTTCTTGATAGAGTCTCCAGGATTTGTTTGAGTTACTTTGTTTTGCCATTCTAGTATTATATGATGGATATTGCCAATAGTTTTTATCTTGTCCTCTGCCTCAAGTGCTCGTGTTTTCTAAAAAAGTATTTTACATTTTGATACACTTTCAAGAAAGTCCCTGACGTGACCCTTAAGCTTCGTCACAATTTAACAGAGTGTAAATATTGAATATTTGTAGATAAACAAAGTAGTCGTTTTTATTCATTATTGCTGTAGACGGCCCATGCCACTGTTTGAGTCCAGACTATTGTTGCTGAACCTCCCAGATGTTAAATTTTTGACAGGTTAATCAAAACAGATATCTCGGGCAGCCACGACCAGCTCCGATGCACCGAAAAGAGCATTGAAACCGGGCTATGACTTGAATATACAGACATACAACTTCAGTAATCCGATATTACCTAAACTCTCTTTCTCATCTATCACTTGTCCCATTGACTACCTAATGTCTTCCATTTTGACATATGCATCACGTGCAAAGTGCAAGGGTGGGTTTATTTGCACTTACTATTGAGCCACAAAATCTATCTTGACGATAAACGAACAAACATGGGAGCCCCTTGGGCAACAGTTGCGTCGATCAGCACTCTAGCATCACAAATCATTCAGCTTCGCTGGATATCCCGACATGGATCCAGCAATGTTTCCTTTGACCACCAAGTATGGTGCCTTCTTTCCTATTTCTGCCTGGTGGCTGCAAGTTTGGCATATTTTCTGCCTATAATAATCCGTCAATATGATAACCGAAACCCTACATGGCCAACAGCTCAAGTGGATCCAATTCTATTGATTTTGGACATAAGTGGTGTAATAATAAGTTCAAGAATTCTCTTTGTGCTCTCTAGACACCGAAAACATGAACCATTCTCTACAGAGGCCAAGGGTCTTATTGGGATATTTTCCGCTGGTGGAGTGTTTATATTGTATCAAGTGGTCAACCAGAGAATGGCCCTTTATTGGATAGATTTGGTAGACTACATATGGTTTGTAAATGTGGTGATTTGGCCCTGGCGGCTATCCCCTCAAATAGTTATCAATTGGTTCTATAGGTCATCTACGGGACTACCACGTGAGTGTTTATATCTCCAGACCATTTCATACGTAACAATTCTATTTTCATATTTTGCATCTCCAAACTACAAAGAGGTGGTGGTAAATCGTCACGATTATCTATATTATCTCGTGGTTCAGTTAATTTTGCTTACCAGCTTACATTTTCAGCGATTTATTTACATACTGTTGCCGAAGAGCCTATAAAGAAAATGCACTGGCAAGCTAATACGCCTGTTTTCATCAATGAACATCTCAGTTTTCTCTATTTCCTCACCGTTTTCACCTTTGACCTTGACCTTGTGCTCTGAAGGCTGAAATTCTTCTAACTTCATGGGCTTTGCATGGGTCATAATGTTCTTAATCTCATTCAGCATGGTCCTTTTAAGCTCTTCATTACTGGTAATCACAATGGCATTGCTCTCCAAGTCTAAGGAGTAAGCTCTCTTCGTGTAGTTCAGCAGCCCAATTACAGTAATCAGAGGGTCTTGTTCTCCTGGAGCAGAGATCCAAAGGCCCTTGGCATGATACAGCCACCCTCCACTGGTGTTAACTACACCATTCAGCCACTCGTAGACTTTGACCAAGTTCTCTTTGCCTGCTTTTTTGATGGTCTCCAAGAATTGCTTGGCACAAAGCAAATAAGCCTCTGGAACATACCCCAGAATGCCAGCCAGCTTATAGAACAGATTTGCCTGCGGGGCAGCGGTGATAACCAGACCTTCAGACTTGACATTAACAAGTCTCTCTTGTATTTCTGGATGCATATTAAAGTACCCGGCCGTGAAGCACCATGTAATCGCTGGCAGATCTAAATAGGACAATAAACGTATTATAGCAGGCTTCTCCGTAGAAACATCATTACGAGAGTGTAAAAGTGGCGTGAACTGAGATACAGCATACACAATGGTATCGGAATCTACAACTACCAGGGCATCATTCGAGGTGTCTTTCTTCAAGATTGGTTCCAAAAGATAAGCACTATCCAGAATAAATCTCTCCTTATTTATATGAGGGTCACACAGCGCATTCAGCGTGGGCCACAGTAACCTGAACCCCTCCACTCTCTTTTTCAGTGGAAGCAATTGGTACAGAAGTCTACTGATTGCGTCATGAACTTGGAAGTAGTAGTCGGTAAGGTCCTGGTGACGGAAAAGGTAGTATCTATCTTGTCTATCAGTGAAGTAGTCTTCCAGAAGATTGGCCCCCAGAAGGATGGTCTCATTATCGAATCCGTACAACTTCATGTGTTGGAGTCCATACGATTCGTTGAGTCTTCGGGGCCATAACTGCTTTGCTATACCTGAAAGATGGGGGGTATGATACATACGAATATTGACTCGGTGTTTGCCGTGCTTTTCCACCAAAGGAACTAGCAAACTAGCCAGACATGGGTTTTCCGGTGCCTCCCTGGTACCTCTGAGAGCATCGGTTAGTATATGGACCTCCAAGTCTGGATTTGCTGACAAAGCCTGGTCAATGACCAGAACCAATTCCACCTGGGACTTACCTATATAGAGCAGCAGCAAGAAAATCCTACGTTTTGCCCCAAGAATCTTCCCCTTCAACAATTGGTAGAACTCCGAAGGCACTGTAAGTACTTCGATGTCACTTGCTGGGATCAGAAACCTTGGAGCGATGGCATTAAGCTGATGGAAAACCAGTCGAATTCGTTCATCAAAACGATTCATTGTGTCCAGAGATAGCTCTTTGTTTAAGGTAATATAGGGACGGTTTTGCTCTTGAGGAAGACGGCGAACTGCTGGAAGAATCAGCAGCACCATCATCATTTTAGGGAAGTTGGAATACTTTGGAAGCAGCGATGAGCGAGCCTTGAAGGCGCCAAATCGGAAGAACATTGTAGAAATTTTTATTGAAAGGACAACAGCAGAACAACGAATGGGGGCTGTATTGAATACCTAATACCAGCACAGGCTTAATCCTACTTGAGTTTTCTTAATTGCTGCTTTGGTGACGTACTACCCACCAGAGATGTGCAAAGATCACTAAATCGTTCACTACTGGTAACTTGTATACGACGAATTTCCTGCATCTTTGCTGTCCAGTCAGAGGTGGTTAGTAGATGGAGGGATTGACATAGCTTAATTAATACATAAGGAGGGGGAACTGTATGGAGATAAAGATGACACTCGCTTCAAGAGAGAACTTATTCTAATGGATTCCTCGAAGGATTTGACCCCGCGAGGTGTTTCTGGCATCTATAACCATAGTTGTAATATCGCCAATGCATGCTGTGTGGGGAATTTCTATATTATTCATGAATTTTTCATCCAGTCAGTAATCATAGGTAAGAAGTAATTTGAATTAAGACAGACAATCATACTACATAACATGAATTCTATACAAGTTAAAAAGGAGTCACAGCAAGAATATGTGATACTATCGGATTTGGAAATTATTAAGACACTGGGGTCCCAGTTTTAGTATATGTCTCAAAGCATATAACCTAATCCATAACCTGGAAGTAACTAATATTTGTCTCAAAGAATACAACCTATCTATAAGCTGGGAAGGCTTGTTTGCATCATCTCTTATCTATTTTATTTATGTACATATACGACACAACATGTCGCCAATCTCCCATCTATCTCTTAAACTATCTGGCTTTTCCAGCCCCTGCTTTGATGAGAATCACGTCCCCGTCTTCAATAACGTAAGCCTTACCTGCTCTCACCTGTTTACCCTTGCTCTTCAACTTGGCTTCGTCCAATGGCGCCTTTTCTTGCTCTAAATCGGCATATTTGTAAACCTGGGCAGAAATGAAGGTCTTTTGCAAATCAGTGTGAATGATTCCCGCTGCTTCAGGAGCAGTCGACCCCTCCCGAACAGTCCATTGATGTGCTTCGATAGGTCCACAAGTATAAAAAGAGATCAACCTTAAAACTGCACGCATCTTATCGGTTATATGGGGCAAAGAAGTGTCACTTCCTCCATCACCTTCTGACTGAGACAATTGGTGTTCATACTTTCCACTGAACAATACTACTTCGTCACCTGGAGAATTTTCATCAACCCAAGCCCGTACTTCATCGTAAAATTTGTTTGTTTGAGTCTTGAAGTCTTCTTCATTAACATTCAACAAGAAGACACTTGGTTTAGCGGTCAAAAAATTGTGATTATTGAGCACTTCTACTTCTTCAATAGTCCAATCTTTATAGGAAGCCACTTTCCGGCCTTCATACAATATTTCAAGCACTTTCTCTAACGTATCAACCTCTTGCTGTAATTTTGCCTTATCTTGAGCAGGTTTTTTCAACAGTTTGGTGGCAGCATCAAGCCCTATTTCAGCAAAATCCATATCCTTTAAGATCAACTCATCACTAACAATCTCCAAGTCCTTGACAGGATCAACCCTGTTTTCAATATGAACAATCTCTTCATCTTCAAACCCTCTTACCACCTGAAAGATACCATCTACTTGTCTAATGTCTGATAAAAATTTATTTCCTAAACCTTCTCCAGTGGCAGCATTCCTAGTGAGACCGGCAATATCTACCACAGTCAATGAGGTAGGCACTTTCTTTTCAGACCCATAAATGGCAGCTAAATGGTTTAACTTCTGTGATTCTACAACTATTCTGGCCTCAGATGGTTCTATAGTGGCATACGGGTAGTTTGCCGGATTTCCTAAACTAGATTTGGTGATGGCTTGGAAAAAAGTCGATTTACCAACATTGGCTAAACCAACAATTCCTGCCGTGAGGTTGTTTGAAGGACGACCTAAGAATATAGCTTGCTTTGAATTAGCTACAGTTTTCGAAACTTTACCCGCTGCCAGCACCCATGATGTGGTAAATGATCGGATATGAATCACCATTTGGACCAGAGTCTACAATTTTTCATTTTTCAGTCGCAAAATCTCCACTCATATTGGTGTTGCAGATTGCATAATCATTAAAGGATTGGTAACACTTACCGGGATCCAATAAGCTCAAATATTACCTCGGGAACCTTTAACCTTCCGTTACCGTAATATCACTTCAGAGTATACGCTTGTTACATTTTGAGTTGTAAGCGGGAAGTGGTTTTTAACCCTCAAAGAGTGCCAGAAAGCGCAGCCCAGTGTCACTCACAGGAGTCCGTGATAGTTTAGTGGCTAGAATTACCGCTTGTCGCGTGGTAGACCGGGGTTCAATTCCCCGTCGCGGAGATCTCTTACACAGCGCAAATGGTTTAGTGGTAAAATCCAACGTTGCCATCGTTGGGCCCCCGGTTCGATTCCGGGTTTTCGCAATTTTTTTGCACGTTTTTAATTCTGCAACAGGGGAGATCCATTAGATACTCAAAAGAGACGTTACCTTGAAGCGTAGATATTAACAAGGCACTGTAGATTGTTTGGTGTTGTTGCTACAAATCGCGTTTTTTTTCTCTTGATAGATAATTATTGGACCCCGCGGGGTAACGTAATTCGAGACTGACTGAAACGGCTGGAACATTTTAACCGAAACGGTTCAAAGTTATCATTCTATCTGAAACGGCCCCTACTAAATGACCCAAATGTAACGACTCGCATGAATAATTTTAATGCAACCTTCTGTAAAATATTCTTTATCAGTGTTCCATCGGTTAGGATTTGTTCCTCGGGACTTCTTAATGGAACGTCCTGAATAAAGCTTATCAATTTTCACTGCACGGGCAATCTCGAATAGAGTAATTGTTCCTAATGAAACACCATAAACAATGACTCTATCGTTCCATCTACAAGCAATACCCATTTTTGATTGGTAGTATTGAGTATCATTAATGTTACAGATAAGGCATTCCAAAGTAGATAAATAGAATCATCTTCCCATCAATTTATCACCTCAATCACAGTCTAATCTGCTTATCTCAATAGTTTGCAATCATTTACGCACCGAGGGAAGTTCGTGATCACAAAGATGACGAGATTGAACGCTAATTTCCTTCAAAGGGCTGCTTTTGCCGCTCTTTTACCTCTTGGAGTTGTCTACTACTATTGTACTCATAATGTGCTTTCCACAGCCCCAGAAGAATTCGTTGCTGCGTCGATGTCTGCGTTCTCCACTAGAGAATACGCTGATTATACAAATTCGACCAATATTACTTCCCATTCTTTTTCTGTTTCCAACCCTCATATCTTATCTAACCCTTTGCCTGCCCCCCGAAACATTAGTTGGGGTACTGATGGTCCAATCATAATTAGTGGTGACCTTGTTTTGAACTTAAACGGGTTCCAAAGTCTGACTTTGTCTTCTGGGTTCCAAAGTCTGACTTTGTCTTCTGGGTTCCAAAGATTTTGGGAATCTGTCAATACTCTTAAATGGTACCCAATTGCGACAGAAGAAGCTATCCAAGGCAAATTGAACGTATCGAAATCTCCTTCGAATTATGCAATCACAGAGGTCACAGTCCATGTTGATGATACTAGTGCCCCACTTCAATTAGGAGTAAATGAAACCTATACTCTTTCAGTTCTGCATGACTCAGATGCCATTGAAATTCATGCTGCAACTATTTGGGGAGCATTGAATGCTTTCACTACTTTGCAACAAGTTATCGTTTTTGAGAATGATCTTTACTTTATTGAGGATTCGCTTGATATTTGGGATGCACCTTTATATCCACACAGAGGTTTATTGATTGATACGGGTAGAAATTTTATACTGAAGAAAAAGATCCAAGATCAGATCGATATCATGTCACTTTGTAAAATGAACACTTTGCACTGGCACCTTGATGACACACAACTGTGGCCCGTTGAAATCAAGTCCTTACCTGAGATGACAAAGGATGCATACTCCCCTAGGGAGATTTACACCCAAAGTGACATTTTGCAACTTGTCGCCTATGCTAAAGACAGAGGGGTGAGAATTATACCAGAAGTAGATATGCCAGGCCATGCAGCCAGTGGTTGGAAACAAGTAGATCCTAATATGGTCGTTTGTGCTGAAACTTGGTGGGCCGATGCTGCATCAGAACCTGGTCCCGGCCAAATGAACATCTTAAACAATAATACCTACAAGGCGGTGAAGTCTGTGTACGATGAATTGAGCTCGTTATTTGACGACGATGTTTTCCATGTTGGTGGAGATGAGGTTAACCCCAGATGTTATTCATACCTGCCAGAAATTACTGATTATCTTAAAACCCATACCTACGAGAATCTTATGGACCACTGGCTAGACAATGCTATGCCCATTTTCAGGAACAGTGACAAACGGAGACTCATGATGTGGGAGGATTCGGTTACTGGGTCCATTAAAGGACTGAGTATCCCTAAAGATGTGATCTTACAACTGTGGAATGCCCCTTCTAACATTCAAGTATTGACCTCCCAAGGATATGACGTGGTGGTGCTGCTGAATATGCATTTTTATCTTGATTGTGGTTATGGAGGATTTTTGAGTAATGATCCTAGGTACGTTGACGCCAGCGCAAACGATGGATTTAATTATGGTGACGGTGGTCTGTACTGTAACCCATACAAAACATGGCAGAGAATTTATGATTTTGATTTTACTGATGGGTTAACTGCAGAAGAAGCTAGTCATGTAATTGGAGCCGAAGTAGCCCTTTGGGGTGAACAGGCAGATTCTGCGGTGGTTACCCAGAAGCTTTGGCCTCGTAGTGCGGCTCTTGGGGAGTTAGTATGGAGTGGGAACAAGGATGCACTGGGAAATCATAGAGCCGGAGATCTTACTCAACGGATAAACAATTGGAGAGAGTATTTGGTTGCATTGGGGTACGATGCTAGTCCTTTGATGCCCAAGTATTGTGTGTTGCAACCACATGCTTGCGACTATAGTAATAACACCCAGTGGTGAGAAAGAATCACATAGAGAAAGAAGCAGACAGATTGAAATTATTGAATATATAAATAAATGAAACAAAAAAAACTATCAAGTAGAATGGAGAGTAAGTAAGCTGGGATATTATACTAACTTAAACATGTCCATTACTGTATAACTATAGTAGCCAGCTGAATCGGACCAGCTTCTTCTACCCTCTAAGTCTACCCGTACTGTATATTTTAGCAGCCATTATCCTACACACATACACCCATACACCCATACATTCAATTCCATCAATTCCTTCACCATCCATCAAAACCTGCACACGGAGTGAAAACTTAAACGCAGCACTAACACTGAAAAACTTTCGACAACCATGGAATTCACAATGGGCATGGCCAGCAGGTTCCAGAGCGCCGTGAAGGTGGTAACCCAGGTGCGTTTTGCTACCAAGAGAGCACTGGGATCGCGTACCAGTATGAAAGACTCTGCCGGTCGTAGATTGGGTCCTAAAGTTGGTGAAGGCTCTAGAATCAAGCCCGGCCAAATCATCATGAGACAAAGAGGTACTAAAATCCATCCTGGACTGAACACAGGGCTTGGTCGTGATCACACCATCTATGCACAAGAGCCTGGATATGTACATTTCTATTTGGATCCATTTCACCCCCGAAGAAAGTATGTAGGTGTCTCTTTGACCAAGAGTGCTTCTCTCCCATACGACCACTGGGCGCCCAGGCAACGTCGTTTTGGCCATGACGAGATCGTGGATCCGATTCAGGCACAACAGGAGGAGGATAGTATGTGTCGTAAAGAAACCTTGGCTCAAGATGAGCTCAAAGCCGCTGAAAATGACAGACAGAATTACCTTTCAGACAAGATCGCCGAGTATAGTGGTGTCGTAGGAGGAGATGAGGCCGTAGCACAGAGATTGGCACAAATACATCTTATTTTGCGGGCTAACGAGGACGTGTCCGTGGAAGAAGCTCAGCATCAGGTCACATACAACGCCGTTTTTGACCTCCACAAGCTGGCAAGACGTGGTGAGCTTGATTCTGAAGGTTTGAAGAGGGCCAGGGAAGCTGTTTTGGCCTTTTCTTCTTCTGTCGACTCTCAGTGGCTGGTTGATACTGTTCTGGGGGCTGCATATGCATACATTTCCCCCGAGGAAGTAGCTAAAAAGCAACAGGAGAGCCTCGAAAAGTTGCAGAAGGAATACTCGAACCGGATCATCAAGCTTGCAGACAAGCGGGCAATTCTTGACATTATTCAAAACCCTGGTGTTTTCAACAAGAGCCAACAACAGAGTTTGAAGAGAGACTATCTTCCTGCGGTTCTTCCTGTTTCGGTAAAGGGTACCGTGGTGGAGATCAAAGATGGGCAGAAGCCACCAAAGGGAGTTACAGTGAGTCGTGTTTATGATGCCAAGACTCGTAAGCTCACGATCGTGGGGCGTACCAAGGATGCGTTTGTGCCTGAAGCTAACTAGAAACTTGTAAATACGAATGAGATCGAAGGATGCAGCTCAACAACTATGTAGGTTAATGATGTAAATAAGAAAAAAAGTAGAAGGATGTAGATTTTAGAGGAGAGTAGAGGGGTGTAGATATTAAAGAAAAGTAGAGGGGTGTATACAGCAAAGGGATGAAGGAGGAGAGATGCATACGAGTATAGACAGAATGAGTCTACGTCAATGGCAAAAGAAGCATAGCACCAGAGGTGAGAACAGATTCTTTAAATAAATCAGAGCAAAATCGAAGAGAGCATAGAAAATAGAACCCAGTAAAGAGAAACAATAGAGACCATAGAGATTTGTATAGGAGGCGATGATGTTAATGTTCTGACAGACAATGAATGACCTTTGACAAGTGAAACGTCATGTTAAAAATAACACAATGCACACAATTATATCAATTACTTCTCCGAGTTAGCCCTTCAATTCTCCGTCATTCCTTCACCAATACTCGATCATCAAATGCACCCGTACTCTGTTATATTACCCTTTTCAGACGGAAAACTGCCGCCGTTCTGCACACAACCCACCGACATTTTTTTCTAGGCCCACTCCGAACCTCCAACGACAAGCAAAGATGCCCGAAGTAGAGGGTCAGTGGGACATTGTAGTGACTTCACTACAGGATATATGTAATGCCAACGAGAGTACATCGTTTGATGACGCGTACAGCTCAAAAGCGGCCGAGATTGGCTCCATGGACCCACAAGCGTTGGCAGAGCTCAAAAGTGAGATTAACGAACACAAAAACAACATAGCATTAGCAAGACGACTCGTGCAAACGGCGGCCCAACATTTAGGCACTGTGATTGCTGGATTGGGGTCAACTCAAAACAACAAAAAAAGTAGTTCTGGGAAGCTGTCACAGTCTTCGCTGATTTCTTCAAAGAAATCGTCCTCTTCAAAGAAACATCTGAAACAGAAAACTGGTCGTCTGTTCTATACCTCACCTTTTAATCCACTGGAACCCATTGTAGTTGGACTGGAAGTTGCCTATAAATTAAGAAACCGCCATTTCGAAGAATGGATTCAGTGTGAGGTAATGCGGGTTATTGGAGATGGGGCCAAGTTCGAAATTAGAGATCCTGAACCAGACGAGAACAACAACCCGGGACAAACATTCAAGGCTAACTATAAGGAAATCCTACTTATCCCGCCATTAGATGAAGTAGACGAATTGGTAAATTATACTTACGGCTCAAAAGTTCTTGCCCGGTATCCAGAGACTACTACTTTTTATCCCGCAATAGTGGTTGGTAGCCGCAAAGACGGACGAGTCAGGCTCAAATTTGACGGAGAAGAAGAGGTTAATAAGGAAACGGAGGTGGAAAGACGGTTAGTAGTCCCTTTCCCGTCTAATTAAGAGCACATTAAATTTCAGCTAGCTAGAGAGCCACCATTATCTATGGTTAAGTTTGATAAACTGATGATGAACCGTTTTCGTATAACGGGGGTCGAAAAACAATTTGCGGCCGGTCTGCAAAATTGTCCAAGTTTGTCACGCCAGTACGGTGTTTGATATGAATGCCATGTCTATGACTGATGTACTGCATGACTAGATAGCGAGTAATGTTGTCGTTTACAAATTGAGGTGGGGGAAGGGGTGACCAATTGGGCCTAGTTGGTTGTATTGTTTGACACTACCAAGAGGAGTCGAGGTCCCACAGCTGCAGGGAAATGGGGGAAGAAGAGGGAAGAAGAGCGAAAAGGTGATAAGCAGATGTGAGGAAGTCAAGGCGGAGAGCGCGATACGGAGAAGGAGAAGTATGGAAAAGAAGCATTTGGGAAGAGAAACATATAGAAAGAAAGAACAATGTAGAGTACTTGAAATGTATATGAGGTGAAAACATGGAGGGGCCACCCACAAACAAGCGTATGTCGAAGGATTTTTACTATCATTCCTACTATTATTATTACTATTATAACTATAACTATTACCTTCTGAAGGTAACCGTTACTGTTGTACATAAAATCCTACTCTGATACAAACCTGAAACACTATTTAAACACTGGCCATCCAGCTGACGTCCAAAAGTGGCTAATTAGATCTAACTATGAATAAAAAAGCAGTTTAGCCCAAATACCGAAATAACTAATGAGCCATTTCCCTAACACCATCATCATTATATCGAGCAGCAGTAGTTGTAGTTGTACTATGGATGTTATTTGATTATTCTTACTGGTCACAATAAAAGTAATAGTAATAGTAATAGTGATAGTAATAGTAATAGTAATAGTAATAGTAATAGTAATAGTAATAGTAATAGTAATAGTAATAGTAATAGTAATAGTAATAGTAATAGTAAGAATAATAGTACTAGTAAGAATAATAACAATAGAAGAATAACAGTAATAGTAAAAATAATAATAGTAAGGATAATAATTGTAAGAATAATAGCAATAGTAAGAATATATAATAGCAATAGTAAGAATAATAGTAATAACAGTAGAGTATAAGTAGCACATGAATCAGGATAAAGGGTTACTCACTTATGCACCTCTATTCTGCAGCCGTCGTGCCCAGCCCAAAATAGTACCACCTTTTCGCAAATCGGCATTTTGAAGCACGGAAACGCTTCCAGCAAGCAGCGATGGAAGACATGGATATCGATGACTACACACGGGACCGTTCAAGGTCACCCGTGCGCGATCGGAATCGCAATGAAGGCCGTGGGTCCCGTGACGATTATAGGTCTGGTGGAGGATCTAGAGACTATAAACGCCCTGCCCCTGGTGGGGGTGGTGACCATTCTGCCCCACTGAACCGAAATTACGAAAATCTGGTGTTCGTTCGTAATGTGCCGTTTACATCAACAACTCAGGATATCAACGAGCTTTTCCAGACTATTGGAGAGATTGCCCATGCAGACATCGTCACAAGAAGAGGTCAGTCTCGAGGCATGGCTACTGTGGAGTTCAAGAACAAAGGGGACGCCCAAAGAGCTATCGAAAAACTTGACAATTACCAATATGGTGGCCGTGAGTTAAAATTGAGACAGGACTACCCACCGCCCGAAAAAAATGGTGGCAGACACAGAGACGATCATAGCGAAAATAGAGGTGGTCGTAGAGAGGAAAGAGATTACGGCAGAGACAGAGGAGATCTGTATCGTGACAGACCGGTCAGGAGAGAAAGAGGTGCCCCTTCATTCGCAGACAGACCAGGAATTGAGATCTTCGTGGGTAACCTTCCGTTCTCTATCACATGGCAGTCACTCAAGGATCTTATGCGCAAGGCAGGTGAAGTTATTCGTGCTGATGTTCGAACTGACAACTGGGGTAAGCTGAGAGGGTTCGGAACCGTAATTTTTGAGTCTGAAGAGGATGCTAACCGAGCCGTAGACATGTACTCTGGATACAGTCTTGATGGCCGTCAATTGGATGTGCGTTTGGGTCGTAACCAGGATACCAGACGCGATCAGTCTGAGCGTTCTGGCGACAGAAGTGAAGCCTTTGGTGGTAGAGGTGGTAAACAGAACACCGCCTTTACAAAGGGTGTATCTGCAAACGGACCCAAAGGAAACACCATTTTTGTGGACAACCTTCCATGGGTTACCAATGAGGACGACCTTTTTGAGCTTTTCGAAACAATTGGTAAGGTTGTGAAGGCAGAAGTCCACTACGATGACCGTGGGAGACCATCTGGTGGAGCTGTTGTGGAATTCGAACTGGATGATCTTGCCGAATTAGCCATTCAGAACCTCAACGGTTACAACTACGGGGGACGTGCTTTGCGGATATCCTATGCTCGTAGACCAGATACCGCAGTGAACAATGAACCAGTGTTTGTAACCGAGCCAGCGCCAGTCTTTGAGTCTGAACCAGTACCTGAAACTGAGACGGCTGCTCCAATTGACGAGGACCCTCAGTACACAGCTCCGGTCAGCAATGAGGCTGAATTGCCCGATGCTGCTCCAGAGGCTGACAATGGGAACGCCGCTGATGTGCCAGCAGACGAGTCAGTGGCCCCACTGGGTCCATAGAATGCTTAATGATGCCCATAGATAGATGCGTCTAATAAAAGTACACGACAAGAGAAAAGTAGATATTTTGTAAGCTTACGAGAAAGAAAAGCTGTTAATATGAGTTTTAACATAAGCATTTGAAACCACTCTCCACTATTTTGACTGTTTTCAAATCCCAAATTGTCATTATCAACTAATTTTTGAATTATTCTCTTCTGATACCTTCAAATATATTCCTTACATATGCTCTTCTTTTCACCCTCCTTTCACGCTTTGCTCTATCTCCTCACATTATCATCTTTTGGCCTCACACCCATTATCAGGCTTCAAAGAAAGTACTCTCACATTCACATTTACACATAGATATCCCTCATTGTAGACAACTGACATAATCTCAATTTCTGATGCACACACTCGTGATCATTAAAATTCATAGATTCTCTGTTGTACCAAGTATTTCGCCTTTTGAACCACCCACTCCACTGCGCCCCAGCCTCAGAGAATGGCTGAATGGAAGTTTGAGTGGTCTTCCCTGCTGAGGGTAAAAAGTCATCATGTATTGATCGTGGTGGTGATCGTAGCTATTGTGCTTCTCTTCCACTTCCGTCACAAACTCTCAGCTTGGCATGACAGATATAGAACCCGCCGGCGCCAACGGTACGCCAATGTTGGTTCGTTTGAAGATGACCTCGAAAGCGGATTAAATAGCGCTAATTTTGACATCAATTCCAACATTTCTGCTGGCGATACAAGGGCAGGTCTCCTGGAGGAAGCAGCGGCAGAAATCAAGGCCATAATGAAGCGAGATCGGCTTCTGTTTGACGAGGCCAGACTACGGTGGTTCAATCTGGAGCTTAGCGAGAACGGTATTGGCGAGGACGGGGTTCCGACCGACAGTCGTACCGTAACGTTCAGCCGGAGATGAATAATGAAATGCTGATTAAACAGTAACATTGTATTGTCAGATGTAGAGATGTAGAGAAAGAGAGTGGCCTAGAGAAAGCATTAACATTGTAACGAGGATAACAACTGGTGAAAGGTGAATATTAGATGGTGAGTTACTATATGTAGTGTGTGAAGATGGAGATAGCGGAATAAATATATGGATACTTACAGCACTGATTTAGGCACTGATTTAGGTTTCGATATAGGTGCAGATATAAGCAGATAGATGTAATTGGAGATATCCATATTGTTACCACAGGGACTGTTCTTGTGCTCCAAGGTTGCTTTTTTCACTCTGAGGCAACAAACCAGCCCTCAGGGAAATCCAATATAAGGCTCTGTGGCCGAGTGGTTAAGGCGGTAGACTCAAGTTCTACTATCGTAAAGATGCACGCGTTCGAACCGCGTCGGAGTCATTATTTTTTTTTTTGTTTTCTTGCACTTTCCACCAAGTAAGCATACCCGTTTTATTCCATAACTCTTACTCAAGACATCAACTCAATGCTCGAGGACCCCAAGACCATCGTATTTTTCACCACGATTCGCCTTTCTCTCTTGGGTTTCCCTCTACTATCTTGCCCTCCTTGTAAATATCCACCTCTCTCCGTTCTCCGTCTTAACGAGACCTAGCTCGTGGGGTCGTGCCCGAGTCATTTTTGCCAAAAAATGTTGATTGAGCTGGGCCGCGACAAATTTTTCAGCTACGTACTCATAAAACCCAGTCGAAAATGTCTAACAACGAAAGAACCTTCATTGCCATCAAGCCAGATGGTGTTCAAAGAGGACTCATTGCCTCCATCATCTCCAGATTTGAAAACAGAGGTTTCAAGTTGGTCGGAATCAAGTTGACCCAACCAACTGAATCTTTGTTGAGAGAACACTACGAGGACTTGCAAGAAAAGCCATTCTTCCCATCCTTGTTGCTGTACATGTTGTCTGGTCCAGTTTTGGCCACTGTCTGGGAAGGTAAGGACGTTGTCAAGCAAGGTCGTGCTATCTTGGGTGCCACCAACCCATTGGCCTCTGCTCCAGGTACCATCAGATTTGACTACGCCATTGACATGGGTAGAAATGTCTGTCACGGTTCCGACTCTGTTGAATCCGCCCAAAAGGAAATTGGTTTGTGGTTCAAGAAGGAGGAATTGGTTGAATACAAGCCAGCCATGATCTCCTGGATCTACGAATAAGCGATTTTCTTAAGAGATTATTAAATTGATGTTCTAGATATATGATCTGTAGATTTAGGTATGGGATTAGTTAAATCTGTAGATGAAGGTATGCATGGTCTTATATGGCCAATTTCTATATCGTAGTGAGAGATAGGACGTTTATTGTATAATTTATTTTGTGAGCGGACTTGGACCGAAGGGAAGCGTTCATTGCGACGAGATATGGATGTGAATGCTTGATACAGTACATTATAATCCTAGCAATCGATTATGATTCATTCTAATATTTCAATGAGCAGCTTCTATTTCAGCTTAGATTCTCTGGATAAAATGGTACAAATAATCTTTGATCACAATAATCATCAAAAAAAACGATGATGTTGAATTCAATCGTAATGAAGATTATGATTAGTGATGGTAGAAGAAGAAGAAGAGATGATTTTGATGATGATTTTGAAAACATCAATAATAACAATTGTTGTAAACACTTTGCTATATTTCTTTTGTTTCCGCAACTTCATTTATTGGTATGCCCTGTTCCAACACTGCCGCCCTCTTTATACTTCTCCCTCGTAGCATGATAGACTTTGAGCGATAAGTTTTTATGGTCCGCCCACTTTGTAGTGCTCTCCCATTTAAAACACTTTTTCGCCGAGCATAGTTGATTCTAGGAACGTCTCTTCCCCAGAGCTCGCGTTTACTCGCCGCCTCCATTTCAGAGCTCCGAAACATCAAGAACTCCACATTGAAAATGGACGACGACTTGTTCAACGTGCCCGAAAATGATGAGGAGATGATCGATTCCAATGTAGAGGATGAAGATGAAGATGATGGACCGAAAAGTCTGCAAATGGACGTTGATGGAGACGAGGATGATGATGAAGAAGAAGAAGACGATGAAGAAGAAGAAGAGGATGATGACGATGATGAAGAGCAAGAGGATGGTGAAGAAGGTGAAAATGAAGACGAAGAAGAAGAAGAAGAGGAAGAAGACAATAACGGTAACGAATCACGTTACTTGGATGCCCAGGAACAGCAGGAATCAACTTCAATGTCGAAAGAAAGTATCCTACAACAGTTTCGAGAGGAGGCTGCTGGAGAAGATGGTCTTAATAGAGATGGCACCCAGAGAGAGTTTGGTTCTGGTGGCGAAGCTAACTCTGGAAATGGCCAAATTGGTGATAAATCTGGTAAAATTATTGGTAAAAATGGCAGAAATGTCACCCAAGATTCTATAGCTGGTGGTACCAATGAAGAAGCAGATCAGCCCATTGACCGACCTTCAAGGAAACAACTCGTAGAAATTGCAACTCTGGCCTCCAAATTCGACATTGTACCCACGGTGGCAATTCCCTATGCCTCACAATGCCACTCAATTGCCCTTAGTGAAGGTCCTAGATTGATTTTGACCGGAGGAGAGGATGGATTTATCAGAAAGTACGATTTTATTGCCTCTATAGATGGGAAATCACCATTGACAATGGCCCAGAGACACAACATGGTCGATTCGATTACTAAGGCTGGAGTAATAGTCTCTTACTGGGAAAATGAACAACCTAGAACCAAGCTGGAGGTGCTTAAAGCTAACCCCAAGCTTAAAAGTAACGATTTCTCAGGGAATTCAGCTACTTATGAACCTAAAATCAGCCCTGTTTATGCATTAGATGTTAATAGAAATGGTTACTGGTGCCTTTCCGGACTGGCTTCTGGAGGAATTGCTCTTTACACTATGAGATACAACGAGGGAACAATGCATCATTATTTCATGCACGGAAGCAAATCCCAACCCCAAATGATTGCCTCTGGCCATAGAGACGCCGTTTCAGTGATAAGACTAGACTCTGACCAGAAAAAGTTTCTTTCTGGGTCCTGGGATAAGACAATTAGGGCTTGGGATCTTGATAAGGGAGTATGTACCAACATTTTCAAAGGATCAACTGGGCAAATCCTGAATATCCAATATCGACCTCAAAACTTGACTGATTTTTTGGTTTTGGAACAAGACGATGCTGGAACTCATCCCCCCACAGAACCAGAATCAGCAGTGAATGGAAAGCAGGATGATGGTAGTGATATCGATCTGCTTTTCGGTGACTCTGATGAGGAGGAAGACGGAAGTGGGGATAAAAAGACTAAAGATGAGCTTAATAAGTCTCTGGAGGCTGCAGATTCGAAAGCACCAGCGGCCCTGTTCCTGGGAAATGTTACAAACCATAAATATTCCAACGGTGACATCTTTATGTCTTCTAGTATCGATGGCACTGTAAGCATCTGGGATATACGAGCGGGCGAGAAAGATAACTGTGTGTTGAGACTTGGAGTTCCTGAAGGGACCCCGCCGTGGTGTATGTCGTCAGCGTGGTCTAACGATGGAGATTGTATCTTCGTCGGTAGAAGGAACAGTACTGTAGAAGAGTTTTCCATGAGAATGCCTCATCAAAGGACAACGAAGGGTGATACTTTGGTTCCCAATGTACTGAAAACACTCGTATTTCCTAAGATTTCTGGGCCCATAAGTGCCATCTCTACCATGCCTAATAAGGATTTCCTCTTATGTGGTTCTATCGATAATATTAGATTGTACAACTTATCTCAGCATCGAGAACAAGATGCTGGAGGTAGCAAAAAACCACCGTTCACAATCATTCCTGGACATCACGGTGGCATTTTGAGTGCTCTCTGGCTTGATGATACTGGAAGATTTATGGTTAGTGCCAGCGGAAATAGAGGCTGGGGCAATGCCACATGCACCGAAACGGTGCTCTTGTATGAAATAGATTATAAGTAGAGTAATGACGTAGGAAAAACGAAGCAGAAAAGGACAGAAAAGAGATAAGCATGAGCTTTCGATTAATTAGATAACAATAATCACAAACCTTTGTAATCATTTGTAGTGTATGATTGAGTTATTCATACATACCTTCACCCTTCATCTCAATTCGTGGGGCCTACAGAGATTCAATAATTTAAGCTCTACGAACTTTAGCATCAGTCACCTACACAAAATTATCAGTTACACAGACCTTCTATCGAAGATATTTAAAACATCTGCTATCCTTTGATGGCCCCTAATTGCCATTTCTTGTCATTTCTTGTCATTTCTTGTCATTTCTTGTCGTCTCATCATATCTCGTCCGTTCTCGTCATTTAACGGTCCTTTCATTGTCTTTCTTGGGTAACCTTAATTCATACGGTAGATGGAATTTCTCACGTTACCCAATCCCACCAGTCCAACATATCCATTCGATTTGTACCCAATATGTTCCTTCAAAGTATCATCAACAAACACACCGACCAGTTTTGCAATCTTCCATAAAATAGAGAGCATTTCGTTCGAAACGTTACCAAGATGTCTGCTGAAATGCTCATTGAATCTTACAGTCTCATTCCATCGATAACCGTTTCTAGATATTAAAAAATGGATCAAAACTCCGACAAATCCAATTGTAAAACTAATTTTGTAAAAGTTAAGCACTCTTTTACTGACAGGCTTCTCAGGATTATTTCTTTCTACATTTTCAACTTCGTCCGTAAAGAACATCCGTGATAATATCTGGCTGGTGGTAACAAATTTGGAATTGAGTGCCGCCGTGCTCGAAGACAAACTAGAAATAGACGATGCCAACAGAAGAGACCCGCTCTTATCAGAGGAGGGGGAGGCAGAAGTGTCCAGAATACATGATATCAGTTGCATCATTAAGTCGGCATAGTACTGATCTTGAGCACAGATTTCGCTGTCCTGAGTATTCATCCAATCTTTCAACGCATCTTTATCGTGTAGGTCATTATACTTTTTGATCCTTGCGGTGGTTTCTTGATATGAATGAGAAAGAGCAGATGTAGTCTTGAGAACTGAATGCCTATTAAACCTTCCAAACCATACATTATAGGTAGATTCATAATTGGGCAAGCTTTCAATGGGGTGTTTTTGCAAGAGAGTACCAGCTATATTGAGGATTTTGATCAAGTCACCGGGAACCAAATTTTGGAAGAGACTTGTTGGAGACAAAAGGGAATGAAGGGCGTCTTTATCGAAGGGCTTATTTGAAGATCCCGCCTTATGATTCTCGTTTCTTTTCAGGGTTGAGCTTTTCGACTTGGTCTTAGTCTTAGTCTTTTTACTTGACTTAGTTGCCAGTATGTAATCCACGCTGGTGTCATGATGGTCTCTATCCATCAGTAAACTAGAGTAGATTCTAGGTTTATAGAACAAAAGCAGTGCCACGTATATATATATATTGACCAAAACAGAGTTGTAACTCAAGAAAAAGTCCCAAACCATTAAAATTTCATTGAAATTTGCTATATCATGACTGAAAAGGGTTAAGATTGACGAGATCGCCTGGTAAAATTTGTAGTCATAATCAAAGCCTTCCATAGTACAAGCGGACTTGACGAGAAGAAAAAACTCTGGATCTGCTGCTTCCAATATACAAGGTATAATCAGCAAATGATTAGAGGTGAGAGAGATGTCTGTGGTCATGAAATCACGCAAATGGTAGAGAGCTAAGGATTCTAAGATTTTGAAGGCCAATTCGTCTCCTGCCAGATCTAGCGGTCCACCCCAACGTTCTGAAGTATTAGAGCCATGACAGACAACGAGAACCACCGAGGCCACGTCGTGGAACCCCTGGTAATAGTTCAAGCTTGGGTGCCTACGGAGAACCTTTATGATTAAAGATTGGAGCTTTTTCTTTGCTACATCGATGTCAGCATCGGAGAGAATCTCCGTAAAAGATTCATTGACTGCTGCCGGAGTTTGTAGATGTGATAAGATTGCCGCTGAGCGGTTGATGTCCAACTTGACTTGTTCTTCGTCACGATGAGGTGGAAGATCTGTGGCAGAGAGGTCCTCAAGCAAGAGACGGGCATAGGAGGAAGATAGTTTATCACGACGCCGATTCCCTGTTAGAGAGGAGTCAGGCGAATCAATGACGGTTTGCTGCGAGAGCAGAGAGAACAGCTTTTTCGACAAATTTGGTGTTGACGGGGGGTCAGTGGCGTTTCCAGACCCACGAGTATTGGTGTCAGTATCGAACAGATTCCATTGCTGGCCCGGTAATTGTGACAATTCCACTGGCTGCAAATGTTCTTGTTGTTGCAAATGATCTGGTTGGTCTGTTTGGGTGGCAATATCAATCTTTTTCAGCTGATTCGAGGTAGTTTGGTGTATATCATTTGATGGTTCTTTCGAAGAAACCCCATGGGAAAGGAAATCAGGTTCTTTAGAGAAGGGCTCTGATTCAGATCCATACCCAGAGCTGCTACGGACAGTAGAATCCTGAAAAGGTTTACTGGTATTCTCCGGTTCAGCAGTACCTTGAGAGGCTGCCACGTCGTCAGTGTCTCTTGTAGAGGCTACATCGTGAACCTCCGGTGATTGAAACAGATTTGCCCGTGAAGCAGATCTCTCCTTTAAATGGTTACTTTCGTCGTCGTCATCATCACGACAAAGAAGAGCTGGCCAGATGTGGGCTCGTTGGTCGTTAGCAACCAAGCCTTCCGTGGTACGCATATAGCGGAGCAAAGCGTTGTAGTCGTTGCGGGCTCGAGCTCGGAGGATGGTCTTTAGCTTGAGGAGCCGGATGGGTTCAGAGAGTGGTTCCTGGTCCATATCGTAGAAAGAATCACCTAACTTACCCACATCCATAGACTCCCAATCCGGCTGCCACAGCCCGGACTCTGTTTCTGTTCCGACCTGGCTCATGGCGGGGTGGTGGGTGGTGGCGATGAAAGAATGGATTTGTTAGTAGAATCTGGTGATTTTAGTGTGCACACTGCGGCGCTAGCGGGGGTTGAAAGGGGAGGAGCGGGCAGAGAAGAGTAGACGATCTAGAGTGACGAAAGAGAGGCGATAGAGTGAAGGTAGAGTGACAACAGAGTGACAGTAGAGAAAAGACAATAATGAGGAGAGCTCTGGGAGACTATACTCTCATGTTTGACAGGAATTGGCTATATATATGTATAGAATTTGTACAAGAGATGTGATTGTTCACTATGATCTGTGGTATCTTGATATATGGGGCCCGCTTATTTTGCTAAAGATATTGCGTTGAGGGGTGGCCAATGTGTTTATGGGTAGCTATATTGCTTGATTAAGCAAAATTAAACCATAGAGTAAGCGAGTTCAAATGGGAAAATAATCAAGAATCGAAAGTAGACCATCTTATGAGAACAAGAGACGATGGAAGTATCAAAGAATGAGGGCATTTATGATTGATTGTGTTCTATCCTCGGGCAAGATAAAGGTTGCGTCTCATAAAAATCTGATGAGATTGCGATAAGCGAAACGCAAAGTAGCCGTGTCTCATACAAAAGAAGAACTAGCGAGTTTTCAAAGAACCCGCCGGCCCTCCAATTAGTAACGAAGAGCTCACTAATTATCAAAAGAAGTGACCGAAACGTATCAATAATATCTCATTGTATCTTACATTGCTTTCTTGTAAGGGATGCACTAATAGATCTACCACTATCGGTGGGCACTTACCTTTTTTTTATCATTACACCCAAATTGCTGCCAAAAGGTAAGCTGATTCTAGATGCAAACTAAAAGAAAGACGTTCAATATAACCACCGCTTAGCGTTCATTCGGCCATTCTTTCATTTAATTGAATTCCCGCTACGTCTCTTCTTTGTCTCCAATATCACAATCTACACCCTCTTATCTTAACCTTCTTATTTACACCTCCTTACCTCCACCCACTCTTGTCCTCTACAAATATTTCAACTCATCTTCTTTTGATTCCTATAAAGCATTTTTCCTAGTCAAGTAGTCAAACCGCAGGTACGTGTATCCGATAAACGGCAAGTCCTCCTTGCCATTGCCCTTCTGTAAAGCCTGTTCCCGTTGTTCCGCAGCCTGAGCCAAAGCAGGCGCATCCGGAACATTCTCAAGCTCATCAGTAGGGAAGAAACGGGTGTCAGTGATCAGTCGTAACTTTGGAATGAATGGAGCGTCAACCTTACGTATTGTTTCCCAGTCTACTCCACGGAAAAATGGGTGCTGTTTAATCTCTTCGGCGCCTCCAAACCGACCCAACCTATTTTCAGCCCCGGTCAAAAGACGTCTGATTAAGTCTTCACTTTCTGGGGATAAATGAATATCCTCAGGGAATTGTAAGGATTCCTGCCAATTCAAAATTTTACGATAGGTTTCATGGGGTGTTTCCAGGCAAAATGGAGGCCATCCAACAAGACATTCGAACATAATTGCCCCTAAAGACCACCAATCACACTCTTGACCGTACCCTTGATGGATAAAGATTTCAGGAGCAATATAATCCGGTGTTCCCACCGTCAGATACGCCATCAACCGCCGCAGCTTTCGCCACGTCTGCATCTGTTGTCTATTGGTCATGGTCAAATGAATGGCATCCACCATCATTGAGTTCCGACCATTGGCACCACCAACACCTCCTGCTGCCGCCGGGGTGAGATGGTTTCCCAGAGAGGTTGGTTCTTTCTCTAAGAGTTTCCGATAGTAGTTCAGGTCATGAGTTTTATGAAAACCTGTCAGAAGTCCAAAATCAGAGAGTTTGATGTGACCACGGATATCTATAAGAATATTGTCTGGTTTGATATCTCTATGGATAAACCCAAGCTTATGGATAGCTTCAATTGCTAAAACACATTCTGCCATGTAAAAACGAGTGATGTCTTCGGTGAAAATCTGCCACCGGATAAGCATGGTCATCAAATCGCCTCCGGGCAAGAATTCCATGATCAAATACAAGTATTGAGGGTCTTGAAATGAATAATACAACAGCACAACCCATGGCGAGTCCAGCCCCGCCAAAACATCTCTTTCTGCTTTGACGTGTGCCAATTGATCCTTTTTGTACATTTCCAGCTTCAAAAGTGTTTTCATAGCATAAATTTTCCCGGTGTCTTTCTTCTGAACGAGTCTAACTTCCCCAAAGGCTCCCTTTCCAATAACTTTCACAGTGATGAAGTCTTCTAACAGAAGTTTAGTTCTCCTGAGTCGAAGAAACTGCAGTTCTTTCTTACCCAAGTTCTGAAGTTGTCGATTTTTACGTTCCTCAGATGATCCCTGCTCTTCAGTGGCAAGACGATGTTCTAAATCAAGTCTTCTTTGATTCCTTTCTATGGCATGGGAAACAGACATTTGGTAATAGTTTTCTAATCTAAGTTTGATTGCAGCTGCTCTATCTTGACTACCTTTGCTAAACTTATCGGGGGTACGAGCGAAATACACGTAATTTGACTCTTCTTTGTTATCTTTAATGGCTTTTGGCTCCTGAACCGGCGATCTAGTCTGTTTAGATTGTGATGGAAGCGGTTCAAATTGAGCTGGCGGCTTAAGAACAGGTGTCCGGGCTCCCAGATCAGATATTTGCGTGGCAGCAGTCTGTTGAGGCTGGAAATGGGCGGTTACAGGAGATTTTTGGGAGGTGTTTTGAGTGTTTTGAGTGTTGTTTTGGCCATTATGAACATTTTGAGTGGCAAGCTGGGCCTGGAATGGCTGCGTAGGCACGTTTATCTGGGTGTTTTGCGTAGATTGAGTCTGCTGGGTCCCTAGAATTTGTTGAGGCAGCAGTTGCTGTTGTTGTTGGTTCGACTGGAACTCTGGTCGTCCCAAACTCAGCTGGCTAGGGTTTGATCCAGCGAACACATCACCATTTCGAGAGGCAGGGTTGCTAATGTCACTGAGATTGGTATAGCTGTTGTTACTGAGTTGGGTGAAGTTAGACATCAAATTTTGGGCATGAGCCGTTGGAGGTGAAAAAGCAAGCGAGTTTTGCAGATCAATCAGTTGGAAGTTACCAAATTTGGCAGAGCCCAAGCCATTATTTGGCTTGGTAGGACTGGATCCACCTAGAGACGATTGGAATGAAAACTTCCCCAGCGAATTGAATGTAGGTGAAGCTTGATACTGGGGATCTTCAGCTTGAAGGGGCGAGGAACCGAGATGATCTTGGTTCGGTTGCATATCAGTATCATCACGCATGTAATCGTCTTCATCATGGTGGGATTGGTAGGAGGATGTATGGTTTTGGCCCACAGTAGGATTCAATTGGCGTGATTGGGATTGCTGCTGTTGCTGTTGCTGTTGCTGTTGCTGTTGTTGGTGTTGACTATTTATATAGTTGTGTTGCTGGGATTGGTAGCTATGTTGCTGATTTTGATAGTTTTGTTGTTGTGGGGTTTGATGATTTAAGAAGCCCTGCTGTTGCATCTGATCCAGTGAATGACCCAGATATTGGCCCAGATATTGGCTCAGATACTGTGATGGACTCTGTGACTGGTACTGGCCCTGGCTTTGACCCTGGCCCTGGGTAGGTTGTTGGGATCTATTGAAGAGCTGACGCTTCTGTTCGTCTGAAAGATGGTTATAATTCATGATGATCTTGGGACACAGACAAGGAATGGACGGCTTTTTACAAAGCTGAGAAGAAATTGTAGGCTTCAGTAAGGCAACTAAGGGGTGAGCCAAACTACAAGAAATCAGAAAGCCGAGTTAGACGGGGCTCCTTTGGGTGGTGCCTAGTAGCTGAAGTAAAAAAAAACACCAAAAAGGTCTTGTTAAGGATGCGAGAGACCACGAAAGCATCGCAGCCTCCTATTTTGCCGAGGACGGGCGCGAAACAACACAAGCAACGGAGAGAGAGGAGAGGGAAAGAGAGAGGGATAGGAAGGGGAAGGGAACGGGAGGGATAGTGGGGCATGAAGAAAAAGGGTTGATAAAGAGGACGGAAAGAGAAAGAAGGAGAGCAGAGAATAATGTGCAATATAGGACAAACCATGGTTGATGGGTGGAACTACAGGAAAGAAACGTGTGTAGAATGTGTCAAGGAGGCTATGACAATACAGAGTTTAGAGACTGTTTCAGGGTCCTGCGTTTGTAGTAGGCGAAAATGGAAGACGACGGAAAAATGGAGACAGAAGGGAGAGATAAATTGGTGACAGAAGGGAGAGGGTAATTGAACAGAGGAGGATAGAGATAGAAAATTGGTGGAAATTCAGAAAATCAACGGTTATAAGTAGCAATTGGGGTTATTTCTTCGGTGAAATGTCTAGAAAATGGCCCCAGTAATCGATGGAGGTAATCCGTGGAGGTGTTGTGTTCTAGACATGAGCATTCCGGATTTGCATTTACCAAGTTAGGGTGCGAAGATTACCGCCATTAAATAGGAGTTGACATTGGCAAGATAGATAAAGGATAGATAATTACAACGTACTCAAAGACGTCAACACAACAACTTCGAGCGTTTTTAGTAGTCAAGAGTCCATATGGTGTTCTGTCATCGCCATTGCTCTTCAACTTCTTCCCCTTCCCCTTCCCCTTGTGTGTATACTTCGAATTCTTCGCTACATTTTGAGTTGAATTGTCACTGTGTATAGAGAGCATTATCCATCCATAGTGAACAGAGAACGTACGTAAACAGATCAACAAAAAGCAGATGCAACAGAACCGCTTCGGTTCGAATCGAATTCAACCAGGATTAAAATAAACCAATAGAGCATAGCAGGTGTAAGCAACGCAGAAATACAGAGTACACTTCCAAAACAGGGGATCCAATTGCTTTGAATAGAACCACTAGCCCCCGGCCACCGAATCACAGTTGCTGCTGACATTTCTTAGGTTATTGTTCCTCTCTACGCCCCTTGCACCGTAACCATTGCTCGCATTTATCGCGCGATTCACCAAGTATTACATCGCTGGTTGCACTGATAACCCACGAGCGATGGAAAGTGAATACCCACGAGCAAGACAATGTATACAATGTGTGCACCCACAAGCAATACTACGTTTGCTACCATCGTGAAATATCAACTTCCTAACGTCAGTCCTGATTCTACCACCCTAAATGTCAGTCCATTTATCATCAATCGTTACCATACACCCCATAAATCGACCTTCTACTCTACCCTTTTTACACTGTCCTTCCTTTAGCTTATCTTCATTTCATTCTACATTGCTCTACACTTCACTTCTCTACAATTTCGCCTGCTCACCTTTTATTAATCTTCAAGTTGTACATGCAAGGAGACATCACCATAATAATGTATACACAATGTAAGAGAGACAACTTAAAATTGCAAGGCTTGACCCTTTTGCTTCTTGTCACCACCCAATTCGAAGTGCTTACATCTCTTCAAGGAAAGTTGAGCCTTGGTCTTGCAGACAACACATTCCAATCTCAAGACAACCTTCTTGGTAGTCTTGGCCTTCTTGTGGAAAACTGGCTTGGTTTGACCACCGAAACCAGACTGCTTACGGTCATATCTTCTCTTACCTTGGGCGAAAAGGGAAGCCTTACCAGCCTTGTACTGAGTAACCTTGTGCTGGGTGTGCTTTCTGCACTGCTTACCCTTACAGTAGGTCTTTCTGGTCTTTGGAACGTTAACTGTTGTTAGTAAATTTGATTCGGATCCCATAAAAATTCGTCACCTATTGGATTCATGTCACCTGTAGTGAAGACTGGTAGGAGGGTACTCGTATCGACGAGATTCGAGTCGATGTAAGTCCTCCCGACGTAGTAGACGACTCTTCCCTAGAGAATTCTTCATAGTCATTGTATCATAGCACACTGTAATGTAGTGGAAAGCAATCACCCTTTGGAACTTGATGAATCTCTCCCCTATAATTCCATTCGTTAAGTACACCTAGGAGAATCAATCGAATATCCTCGTTGTTCAAACTGCCGGAGGGCGCTCTTCTTTGGGAATGATTAACGTGACGTCTTAACAAGTTCCCCAACGTCTTCAATAGAATGACATCTTCACATAAGTGTCGTTTTCTGCCGACTACATACCCATTGTGTCTGTTAGTAAAGATAGTAAAACTGAGATTTTTCCTACGAAAAGTATTTCCTGCGGAACTGCGCACGGACTGCGTAGTGAAAATTTTTGGACACTTTGTGTAATGTGCACGGAATCACGCGATACACTGGGCTCAGCCCTAATGACTGCTAAACTTGTAGTGGTGTTATATGCAGGTCGTTAGAAGAGCGAAGAGAAACGAGAAAGAATCTGCCGAGCGTACTAAGGCACGTGACGTGTAGGCTTGAGCTTCTCCATTGTGGATGTAGTAGGTGACAATTTGCCCAATTTGCCATCAACCGATATTTGGATGTTCTTTAGACGGTACCAGTTGACTTCTTGTAGCTATCACATGAATTCTCAACAAATCCTGTATCATTCACTCCTCAGTTGGCACGTCTAAAGTTGCCTTTGGTCAGTATCTTAGCCCTGGCCCAAATCTGATTTCCTATTTGGGTATCGTGCGACGTAAAGTTGCAACTGCCAATTACGCCTATGCGTGAAAATGGATATGAACATCGACATGAATATGGACACGAAAATGGGCAAAGGTTCGATTGAACAGTTCGATGGTTGCAATAAATGGTTCAGAAATGACAAATAAAAACAAATTTTATTCATCATTATTGTCATACGTCATACTACTATGCTACAGTACATAAATTTACACTTGCATTGTGTCTATAAACGTAATCATCAGAATAAAAAAGGAAGCACCTCTGGGCTTAAGTAAGGGTAACAGTGGTATATAAAGTTGAAGTTATAGTGGTGGTTTCAATACTTTCATCTGCATAGTAGTAATCATAGTTGATAATACAAACTCCGTTATCGGTGGTAGTACTGACAGAATCAATAATCCATGAGGCCGTTGACGAGGGGATGTTACTATAATCAGTGATGGTTGGACCATCTGCAGAGGTTTCAGACTCCGAGTAGGTATCAATGGAGGTGGTTACAGGAGCGATGGCTGAGCTTGAGGTTGTTTCTGCTTTGCTGGTGGTGGAGGTGGTGGCTGGAGAAGAGGTAGCCGAGGTTGACGTAGTGCCTGCCTTGGTGTTGGTGGTGGTGGTGGTTGGAGAAGCAGTAGTAGTCGGCTTGGAAGTCGAAGCTACAGAAGTGGTTGTTGGAACCGTGGAAGTGGTGGTAGTTAAAATAGAAGAAGAGGTCTTTGCTGTAGTTGCAGCTGCCTCTACAGTAGCAGAAGCAGTAGATGACAGAACCTCATCAACTGGAACACTATAGACAGTGGTATAAGTCTGTGGAGTACCAAAAATGGTAGACGTAACAGTGGCAGTATATCTAGTGTAAGTAGTAGTTGTGGTATCAACATGAACGTTAGTGACTGTTTGTTGAGAAGCAGAAACAACTTCAGTTTCAGTATGTTGAGCATGTACAGTTGTTTTCACGTGAACGACAACGACATCATCGTCGTCGTCATCACGCTTTGCGTTAGCATCAAAAGTTGGTGCACCAAAAACCGCTGGAACCACAGAGGCTGCTGCGACGGAAAAGACAAAGGTAGATAATTTCATTTTGTTATTGTTGTTATTGTATTAGACTAAAGTTGGATAATAGTAAAGGAGTGTGGGTGTTGTGTAAACGTATAAGTGAAGGACGCAAGTTGGTTTTTAATGTGAGTAATGTCGGAGATTCCGGTCAGCAACTGTGGTTCTGGGTTCGTGTAGTTCTATGAGTTTGGTGTAATTTAATTTAGAATTTTACAGCCTAGTCAAGGATTATATATGATACTGAATGAATGACTAAAGGTGCTGGCTGTGCTATGGAAAAACTACAATCATACGCCAAAAGTTCCATCAAACGCTCTTCTTTGCCTCGACTTTATTGCAATGTCTGAATTTGGTGAAGATATATCCGGATTAATCAATATATTTTTTTCAGGGTTTCCGTAAACTGTACCGATTGCCGAAATGAATAGCTACTTGGCACTTTTTAGGGTGCTGGAATAGACAATTTGGGAGAGCATCGGGCTTTTCTTCTACGTCTAATCACCACCTCATTGCTATTCTGCATTGTCGAAGGTTTCTGCTGGCTCGGCTGCGAAAATGGCTGCAATCTGTGTATATGTGCAGGATTTAAGCTGGCCCGCATGCCTAAAGCGGGTACCTTGCGGCACACGAGCCAAATAATGATGGGGGAAAGAAGGAGTAAAAGGAGTACCGTACAGTGGATTGACGAAGAATAAGCCCTCTAGTATCGACGTAATTGGACATCCGACTTTAGTAAACCTGCTGGTTAATGTGGGCGTGATGATGGCATACTAACTTCCATGTTCCGGCCTAATGAGCATCGGAATGAGGCTGTCAAAGGTTATCGAGTACAGGGTCCAGAAAGGGGCTTCCGATCGAAATGTTTCATAATGATGAAGCAACAAGGGTTCATAGAGTAAATGAAGGGTCATCAGAAAGTTTAAACTCACAGCCTAGGTTAAGAGGCCCTGCAGAACCCTCATTCCGTGTTTCGGTCCCTGAAGCTTATCGTAATTGTCTCGCTTATAATTTTTTGGCTGGTGGCCGACGTAACGCATCGTCTTTCACTTGGGGTCAACCTTTCCCACACTATGCACGTTTGCGGCCAGCTTCTAGTGTAATGTGTCTTCGCTAACCGGAAACTTACCTACGGCTTTGGCAGACATTGCTTCCACCAGCTTCCCACATATAAGAAAAAGAAGCCAGCAATAACCATGAACATATCCGACCGAAGTAGGGCCATTTTTTTTTCTTCCCCGTAATAATATCTTTCTTCTTCTTCCACCTATAAACCTTTACCGTGATTACATATCACGTGTCTTCTACTGCCTTTTCCCATTTCCCATTTCCACTTCCACTTCCCATTGCCCATTGCCTCAAGCTATCTTGATTATCTCCCACTTACACACCAATGCATCGCCCATCAGGCAGCTGGCACCGTCTTCCTTTTTGGATCCACCACTGATCTACTTGATAGATTACCTGCACACAACCCCCATCCATACCATCCTACTGTTTACTAGAAATCACCAGTGGATGAGCTATTTCCAGTCGTTTCAGACCTTTGCTAGTCCCCTGGCACCAAAACCTGGGCCCAGTAGAATGAATCAACTGAAGAAGCACGTTATTTTACCTAATAACGGCGATTTGCCCCATAAAAAACTACATGATCATCACCAATCTCAACTCAGATCTCCAAAATCAACCACCCCTAACACCTCTAGAAGTGGCCAAAATTCGTCCCTGGCTTCTGAAACAGCGATCCAGATTCTTGACGAAGCCTCTGATGGGTACTCTGGTGAAGAAAAGTCAAAAAGAGAACGTAAAAACCGACCCGGACAGAAATTTGGCGCCAAAAAGAAGTCCTGGGTATGGACATGGTTTACTCAGGACCCTAATGATGCTAACGTTGCTTCATGTGATTTCTGTGGACGTATCATCACTAGGGTGGCTTCAGATAAAGGATCTCCCAAGAAACTCAACGAGCATCTCAAGACCCATAAACTAACTAAAGAGCTGATCAATACATCACGGTCGATGACCATAGAGGGTGACGGAATGGAGTTTACTGCTTCCAGCTCGACTACTGGATTCTCCGGGAGCTTTACTACTGAACAGATGTTCAATGCGAATGAAATTGACAAATTTAAGCCTGGAAATCTGTCCCCAGTGGTTGCTAATAACATGTACAACAATTTTGTTCCCATCCAACGTCCTACAAAGAATGATAATCTTCGTAATCTGCACCGAAACCTCTATCAGACCACCAAGATACACAAGAAGGGGCCATCCGGTTCACAACGAGCCTCGGATGTTATCAGACAGGCCCGTAATAAAGGAGTTAACGACGACGAAAACCCACACATCTCAAGCAACGATAATGAACCCCACACCTCTAATAATAGGTCCTCTGAACCTCATACTTTCATTACTCGTAATTACTCTAACGATCTAGAAAACTTGCCTTATTCTTCCATGAAGTTTCATAAACATTTGATGAAGTTTTTGACGGAAAACAAGTTGTCAATCAACGTCATCAAAAGTAAATCTTTCCAACAGCTTCTCTACGACCTACGGCCGGATTCCGTGGGCGATTTGTTGGAATTGACTGGCTTGTATTCATCCTTGCTTGAAGTGAGTCGTTTTGACTCCTTGTCCGAAGATAGGCTCATGGATAACCATATGAATTAGGCGAGAAGAATTCAAAAAATCCAAACGAAGAACTGCTATAAACCCCGGAATACCTATATAGATTGCATGTGTATTACTTGATGTAACCACCAATAATGACATAAATAGCTAATGAGATGCTAAAAGAACACAGATCTGTAAAACATAATACGAGAAATAATTTCAAATGCCCTCCCCAACTAACTTTTAAAGGGCCCCAACAATGTAACTACATATATGCTATAGCTAAATCGATCAGCCTTATATCATTATTTACTTTATATATACCTTATTTTCCAATCCTATCAGTTAATTTCATTCATCTTAACCTGAAACAATTGCTCTAACATATCACAATTTCACTGGGTCAACAATAATATCTTCGTGTGTCTTCTCTAGTCCCCACATTTCTCTGATTTTTGGATTAAGAACCTTGAAGTAGTTACTCATGGCATAATCATACATCTTACTTACAACACCCGAAGGAATGCACAAACAGAATGTGGTGACCTTTTCGGTAGCATCTTTTTCTCCCATCACTTCAGGAATTCGAACCTGTGCATTGGATGAAATTAGCCCAACAAAACGACCGGTTCTAGTAGTAAATAGCCCTCCTCCAGAAGAGCCGTTCCAGCATGAAGAAGACGTTATAAGAAGAACTGGTTCTGCCTCTGTACTATCTGTGTATAAAGGGAAATACCAAATACTGGAAACGTCTCCTTGAGAGGTAAGTGGTAAGAGCTGTTGATTCTTTGGTCCACTGAAATTCATAATCTTGTTAAAAAATAGCCCATATCCTTTAGTCTCTACCGGCTCATTTCTGTCGAAAGAACTAACTGGTTCAATTGGGATAATCCCGAGCTTTTTCGTAATGTCGTCCAAAAGTTGGGTATTCTGAACGGAAAGCTTGATAAAAGCAAGATCGATATCTTCAAAAGGAACTATTATTTGATCGTAACTACTAGTCAAACCCAGATCATATTTCATCGTTGCCTGGGCCTTGAGGCCTTGGAAATTGAGTTTAATGTTGTTGTGCTTATCAAGCATAATCCTGATGATATTCCTGGCTTTCGTGTTAACGACATGACTATTTGTCAAAATAGTATCCTTATTGTATAAGAGTCCGGATCCCCAAAATAGGTGGTTGTCTCTATCATCTGCTATAGTTAAACCAATGACAGTTGTTGCTAAGGGGTTTTTAGAGTCAGTTAAACTACTTGATGGTACCAGAAGAAGCTCACTGAGAGTACACAGAGGTGTTATTATACGGGTGGAATCTTGGGTAAACGATGGTGAGATTAGCTCCAAGATCCTTTCCCAGGCAAAAATAATTGTCAACTCCCCGTCTCCGTTGGATTTCCTTAGACTTCCAGCCACTAAGCCAATAGAGTCATCGGGACAACTATGCGATACTACTACTCCACCATTCATATTCTCCAAGTACTTAAGGTCAGACAAATACCCACTAACTTTGGTTCCATCAATTATTTGAGAGCTTATCAGACTAGTGGAATTGAAATCCATAAACATGGCAGGGTTTGTCAAGTTGAATGGAACACTTCTGATAATAATTTTATGTGGTTCTGGAACAGTCATTTTAAAACGAATTGGCTTTAGAGATGATTTGCTTTTGCGATAAAACTCTTTGGTTTGGCCCTTCTTTTTCATCTGAAATAAAAGGACGCTTGTGTTTTGGAGTACGTCTTCTACTGTATCGCCATTTTTTTGAACTGGAATAAATTTGAACCCAGTCTTGAGAAGTTGTCTGATTGACGAGTATAGCTTATCTGTGGATACGTTTTCCTCTACGCTTTGACGAGGACTAAATAAGCTGATCTTTCGAAGTAATTCAACCGAATACCACTCCACTTTGTGCTGATTTACAAGAGCTGGAGTTGATAAAAGACAGGTTAGTTGAATTGTGGGGTCGGAAAAAATAGAGCCATCACCAATAGAAACCAAAAAATGATTGTCTCCGTCAGAATTTTTGTCCACGATATAAATCCCTGAATATCCGTATATATCTTTGGCGTCTATATCTTTGAATAACTGGATACAAATAGGGCTATAATGCCAATTAGGTCCCATTGTAGAGGACTTATGTCGAGATTAATCCGACTTCTGATTTCCTGCCAAACTTCCCGATTGGGAACGAATGATTATCACACGCAGGAACGGCCTAACTAAAAGAAGCAGCAACCGCGGAAGAAGACAGTCATCGTTATTTAAGGACGATTAAATGAAAGAAGTAGGATTACAAATTACTGAAAGGGGTGGTTTGACAAATAGGGAAAGAGATTCTAACACAGACTCTTTGACAAAAGTTGCTTTAACTACAAGGACAAACCTCTCAGTTTACTAAAACCAACTACAATGTTTTATTCTTGAATGCGTTTATCTACTAATAGTTCTACCGGGATTCTTCAATGGTGGGCTAATAGCTCCAAGAGGAGGCAAAATTGGAGGCAAAATAATGCTGGAATTCAGGAGATTAAAAACAGGCTGAGCATGATGTTGTTCTTGTGCGTTCGAAAACTGCTGTTGGCCGGCAACTGGGAACTGTTTTTTGAGTTGAAAATGCTGATAATTGAGGTCAGTTGAAGAATTTTCATGCTTCAAAATATTGGCATTGGTGGTAGAATTAAAGTCGGTATCAATACTTGCAACATTTACCAGATTTCTATGTGGAATATTGTAGCTGGTGATTTTATGCCCATTTGATACTCCTGTGGTTGATGTAGTGGAATTGTTCATTGTTGGGGCATAAGGCGATGCCATATTAAAAACAACATTATTAGAGTTCCCCCCATTTGGCGACGTGATCCCGTTTTCTATGGTCTGAGAGATATCCAATTGTGAATAAATGTAGGAGTCCATAAATCTTTTTAAGTGGCGGAAACCTGATGAACTGATTGCATTGGAACCTTCTTCATTGACTTTTTCGATACACTTGTTTAAAACACTGTCGAGGTTTCTCAATAACAAATAAGTAATGGTATCATTGACCCGAAAGGAGTCTGTCTCGTAGTTTAATTGATCGTTAAAATCTGATAAAGATTTCAGCTCTCCAGATGGCAATTTATAAGTACTTCCGACTTGCTGCAACATGAAAATAAAGCATTGGAAGATATAATTGTTGGCAAGATTGAACTCATTGGTTGATTTTTTATGGTTCGAAAGAACGCTTGCGTGATTCATATTTAAATCATGAACGCTTTCGTTCAGGCGGGATCTGTAATGTGTTTTTACATGAGAATCCTTTCCTGGACTAGGTGTTTGGCTGATGTACAGATCGGAATCATGTTTGAGTCCTATCACCAATTTCACCATAGTCAAGTACCATTCCAATAACATGTAATGAAATATTTTCAGTCCAAACCCGTCTCTACATCTAAAATCTAACAGATCTACCTGGAGGCATTGATAGCTGAACAAAATGGGAATACTGGAGATTCCAATGTTGTTGTTGATCATTTGATTCTTATCGGAATCCCCGAGAACTGGATTACTGAGGTCTAACAGAGTGAGCCCCTTTTTATTGCTGAAAAAGAGGATGATGCATTTAATAAATTGCATATACTGATCATTGTCTTCAATCTCTGTCTCAGGACGACTTTCAAAGTCTTCGAAAAAGACCTTAAAGAAGTCATGGAATTTGAACTTCTGATCAAGAACATTGACATTAGAATCCTGATTCAAATCGGTACCATAATTTTTAAAATTGTACTCTTTCAAAGAAAGGTACAATAAGTCCCAATTATAGCTTTCCTCCGGAATAAACATGTAATCAGTCAACAAGCTGCGAAATTTTTGAGGACAATTGATACTCATTTTCTTCTTGAAAATCTTTTGAATGAAGCTTCTATTTTCATGGCCATCATTTAAAGATTGATTCAAGAAAATGATGGCATTATGCAACATGCTTTTCAGCTTACAGATGAACATTTTCTTGTAATGAATTTGCGAATGTAATTCATTTGAAAGGGTGAAAACAATGATTTCATTTTGGAAAGGTGTGAGACTTGAAATTTGCTTAGTAGCCAAGCTTTCGATTACTTTTATTAAACTCACCCCCTTGACAATTGGTGATTTTAATAAATAGGAATAAATTTTTGGAGGACCATGGCTTCTTATCATGAAGAATTTCGAAAGAATCACATATATGCTCCAGAATAATTGCATATTTTCATCTGGCACGGGGAGATCTAGAGATCCATTCCCATTTTCACTCATTTGTGAATCTAATGACGTAGAACTGGAATTTCTAGATTGCTTTGATGATTTAATACTACTACAGGAACCATAAACTTCATCTAAATGAGAAACAATGATGAAACTGATGTCATCGAGATAATTAAATACGATATCCGAATTCACAACATTAGAAGTACAGGTAGAATGTCTGATTTTCTGACTGATCTGACTACTAACATAAGCCAACATGAATAAATTCTTCAAAATCATCATTTGGTCGTTAGTAATGTCGTTGGCATTTGGAGTCCTTGCTTCGAAATTTTCACTGTTTGAGTTCAATCTGGGTATAAGGTTAGAAATAAGTAAATTCCAAGCTTTCATAAAAAGGATGATACAGTCATCATTGTTGTTATAGTTTGCGGCACCCAATGCAAGAATAGAGTACAATAAGCAAATTTTACACTCGATCAAAAGGATCTTTTGGGAGTTGAAGCATGTCATGTTAATTCCTTGACCGTCGAATTTAGAGAAAAGTTTACTAATCATAGTCAAGGAGGTAGAATTTGAAAAGTATTCAATGAACTCCTCTGCTTCAATTTCTAAAGAAACCAAGAGGGGATAATTGGATTTATGGATATTCCAAGCAAGGAAATAATCCTCGATATTCTGAACCAATTGCACATCAAATGGGATAGTAGCTTCAAAATTGGTCATAATATTTTGGATCTGAACTGGATCTCCCGTCTGAAGAATTGAAACCTTCTTGAAATTGGAAAACACTACATTTAACTTATTACAAAGTGATAAGCTCTGGACTATTTTCTTTTCGACTGTCGTTGTCTTGGTGGTACGGGCAGTTCCAGGGCTCTCTATACTAGAACCCATAGGTGGCTCTTGATCTTCCTCCACAGTCGGACTAATGTTACTCAAACTGTGATCTTGATCCATTGATTGGGGCAGATGTTGACTATTTTTTCGGTGGGTATACATCGATTTGTGGAATTGTTCCACTGATACCAATGGACTTTCTTCATATTCTATGGGCGATGAAGGCAGAGATGTGCTCTTTTTGGAAACTTTTGAAGCCAGCGGGACTACGTTAATATTATGAACAGTTCTACAATGACGCTGAAGCAAATCTCGCCTTACAAATGCAGAAGTACAATACTGACAGTGGAAAGGTTTCTCGTTAGTATGACTACGTTCATGTCTTTGTTTATGCTCTGAACGGGAGAATGCACGGGCGCAAAATGCGCAGATATATTTCTTTTGAGGGGGCATGTTGAAGGTTTATTCGGTTGGTTGATATCTGTTGGCTTGAGGTTGGAATTATGGAGCTCTATAAAAAATTACGAAGATGTTGGATCGGGCTCGGAGCTCTATTGGGGTTGCAACAAGACGGGCCGTGAATAATAATGGATACAATTGAAAAATTGTTGTTAATTTGTATATGAGGAGCCACTAAATGAAATCAAATATGTCAAAGGGATAGGTCGAAGGTGGCCAAAAAATTTTCCCTTCACAAATCACTGGGGTTTTTTTGGTATCAATCAGCAAAAGATTTATGTCAATGGAGCTTTGTTATAAGGTTTTCGCAATCACTGAGACGCCCTGTGATAACTGAGGAAAGGTTGATTTCAAGCCGGATGCGAAAGGAATAATAACGACTTATACCAAAGCAAAGGTGTTGAAATGGAAATTTCAAGTCGATATATCAGTAAAGGGGCGGCAGTTCTGAATTTGAAGGAAGATTTCGATTCAAAATCACGTTGATAGACGGGTATCATGTATATAACTAGCATTCGGGGTGGCATCAACTTTATGCCGCTTGCGGAAATTTTGGCCATCGCACTAATAATTTTAGAATCTACCCAGATACGCAGGGGTTCCCCACCTTTGTGGAGAGAATGGGGAATATTCAAAAATAAATACGGTGATGAATTGTTCAGTGATGGGGGAGGGGGGGGAAAGAAGAGAGGAAGAAGGGTGATGATAATGCGAGGAACGGCCAGGGGGGGTTTAGATATTGTGTGCAATGATTAAGTGGTAGGTCATAGGCAATGCAATAAATGCTTTTTTAAACCCTAAAAAAGAGCACCTTTATTTGAGGATGCATAGTCCCTAGAGTTGATGATTTTCGTATCTTATAATTTTTGAAACATCGATTAGACTAAACGGGCGTCTCAATAAGCTTCGGCCATAAAGCAATTACCTATTGATTGTATTAAAGAGATGCGTCGTCTTAACAATTTTCAATTCTTTCTGTTAGCACTTGGTCTCCTCAGCGAAATTCTTTCTCCGCCTCAACTCTTCGTCTCTAATTTCCCCCGAGTATTACGCCTAATGACTACATCAAACTCCATAACGAAGTTCTTAGGCGGCATTTTCGCCTCGTATTCACCACATGTCGGCATTAAGGCTATTTCGCAAAATTTTGGCCAAGTGGGGTGCCTCAGTTCGGACTTCGACCCAAAAAAAGATGATGGTTCTTCGTGAAAATCATCAGATCTTTGGATTATTTTTTTAGTAGATAGGTCCTTACATTAGTCATTGCATACGATCTACAACCTCTGGTCGTTAGCTTAAAGATATTTTATCTCATTTCTTACACATCTGGCGCAAGGTGCTTATGCCTGTGGGGTAAATTTAGGGATACCATAACAAGGCTGCAGATTGCAACTACATTAAGCCTATTGTGTGATGCATGGATCAGCAATACAAGCACGAAATATCACCAATAAGAGAGCAATTGTTCCGCAAGAGCATTTTTGTTGGCATGATGCCATTTTCTCCACCCAAATATCACATTAGAGGTTGGTAAAATCAATTACGGTAGTACATACACCAAGCCTTATCTTCTTCTATATTTCAGGTTTGTCCAAAAACTATTGCGAGAGGAATGTACTCATAACTCTACATATGGAGCAACCCATAGAAGGATACAGTTAAATTTGGTTCCCTTGCTCTTATTTTCTGTTGTACTTTCTACTCACGTAACCATCACATAATCACCAACCATCAAATAATCATCATATTACGCTCACATAACCTTCACAAAACCTTCACAAGACCTTCACTTCACCCTCACTTCACCCTCACATATCCTTACCGTTGTAAAATGTCCCCACAATTTACATTCAACGACGCAAAACCCTAAACCCCGTAAATATTTTTCATTTCGAAGGTTATCTTTCTACCGAATTCCTATTTCTTTACCCCTTTCTGCCTATCCTCGAGTGGCTGACACCCCTAGAGTGCTACGTCACCAGTAAAAAATCTTCTGTTGGACACTAGGCGATTGCGTACACTGCGTCTTTCAGAATTTGTCTCGGACTAAAATGCTTCTATATTTTTACGTTCAAGGGAGGGAGGAGAAAGAAAGAGCCAAGTGAGCATCAGCATCAAAGTCATTTTTAGGTTTGAATAAAGGCAAACACCACCCGGTTTGACTGAAACTCTTTTTAGAAGCTCTTGATATACTTGATAGCTCGCTAGTTGCTTCTCCTTTTCGAAATCCCTTAAAAGAGCACCGATGTTTCAAGCTTGTGCTTGAGAAGCAGTTTCGGAATGTAAAGAAGGTGGAATAATATGTGAATAATATTTGAATTGCCATAAACAGCACAGCTCATTTAAGAATAAAGAGGGGGATGCATGCAGAGTGCCATGGTGTGAAGAGGTGACTTTACGTGAAAATTAGGATAAGTAAACCAGCCGTAGAGTTAATTTTGCAAATGCCTGAAAGCATTTCCTTTTCTGAAGATCTACATAGTGAAAATATGATATTATTTGGTATATATTGCACACATATTTTGGTGTATCCACTTCATTCCATGCCCTTAGACCGCACCCAAAAATCGCTATCATCTTTCTTCCTCCAAAGCCTACTTATAGTTATCCCTAAAGCGTACTTTTTCTTCTCCAATTCTTCCTGTTTGTTTTTCAATTTTTCAATAGCACTGTAAATTTTGGTTCTTGTTGGGTAATCTATTTCTACATTATATGGAGGCAAGAGATTCTTTAAAAATTCAATTTCTTTGATAATTTTTTCAATCTTCTTGGTGTAGTAATCGTATTTTTCCTGGTATTGGATCATGTTTTTATGGTTAGGATTATCTGAAGGAAGTGAAAGCTCATTTACATGATGAGATTCCACAGGCTTGTTTACACTGAACATATTTTCACCATTACTATTGGCGTTGGGATCTGGACTAGTAATCACTTCGTGCGAAACCTTACGAACAGTAAATTTGATGGCCTTTTTCTTTGGAGCAGGGGCCACCAATTCGGGCTTAGAGACTTCACTACTGGTGCCAGGTACTCCAGATAAACTGTTGGACACTTCCTCGGAGAACGACTTGTTCTGGGTGCTCTTTTCCAAGTCTTCAATCAAGTGACGCGTCGAATCGTCGCTAGAGAGAGAGGTCGGAGAGGCCGCCGTCGGAAGAGGTACGTTCATAAAAAATTGAGTTCTCCGGATTAAATGAAAGGTCTATTTTTGATTTATTGTCCCTATGTGATATGACAGGGCTACTTTTTGGGCCGTTGTAGGCTGCAGTTATGACGGTGGAAGGTCCGGAGTTGGTTTATTTACCACATTCCATTTTTTTTACACTTGTAGTAGATTTTCCTGCAGGAAAACTGTTACGAAGACCTGCAGGGCGCGCTAAGGTGCAGGAAACAATAACATGTTAAGGTAGAGATAACAACAGTAATTTGGCAGAAGAACGGTTTGAGTAGATGATCGCAAGCGTCTAGAAAGGCAGGTACAATGAATTTAGCAGTTTTTTGATGCCTTTGCACGCTTTTGCTTGCTTTTGTAAGCTTCTACATGCTCTCATCACCCAAGGAACAGTTCTATATATGCCGGGTAATATCGTAGTGTCAGAAGTGCCCGTTATTGCAGAAGCGCGATCGCTATGCAACGTCATGCAGCTTAGATCTATACCCCCCCCCCCCAATTTCTGAGTTTTGGGAGTTAGTGAAGTAGATCACTACCTTGTGTTACACGAGGATTTAACTCCGACCCCTAGCCTCTAGCTGGGAGAAATGAAATCTATGTGACCATGGTATCCTTTGTAATGCAGCCGGTGCTATCATGCTCAAAGTGTTTATTGATAACTTTGTTAAATTTGGTCCTACTGAAAAAAGATATTTGTTAAAGTGCACCTCTCAAGGTAACAAATTAGCCATCTCGAACCATTTCAATTATGTCACATGTATGTTTATCGTAAAAATGTAACAAGCTACTAAACACCAACCTCATCCTTGTCATCTACATATCGACAAACCGTGCGCGGCTTCCTCACATCCGATCACTTGTCTTTTTAACAAAGCCTTATACCTCTTTCTATCTGCAGAATCGGTTGGAGTCGGTCTATAGGCAAGATTTCAAGTGATGATGTAAGCTGCCACAGTTCTTTTTTCTTCTTCTACTCCATTATCATATCGGGCCCATTAATCACCACCAGCCAAAGTTAGCATCTGTTGATCTTTGAATCAATCATGGCTTGGAAAGATCACTACAGTGGGTTCCCCTTCTGGCAGATGTCCATTATATGTATCATCCGATTTTCAGAACCGATTGCATTCACTTCACTTTTTCCGTATGTATATTTTATGATAAGAGATTTTGGAATAGCTGAAAGAGAAGAGGATATTTCTAAATATTCAGGTTATTTGGCATCCTCGTTTGCATTTGCTCAATTCATGTTTGCAATGCAATGGGGGAAATTGGGCGATAGAACATTAGGTCGGAAACCCATTTTGTTATTTGGGTTAATAGGTACCTCTATCTCATTGATTCTTTTCGGATTCTCGAAAAACTATTACATGGCATTATTTGCCCGTTCTTTGGCTGGTGCATTAAATGGCAATATTGCTGTTTTGCGAACTATGGTTGGAGAAATAGTTACTGAAAAGCGACATCAAGGTACTGCTTTTTCTACTTTGCCATTATTGTTTAATTTTGGTGCCATTATTGGACCCTTGATCGGTGGATCGCATTATCTTACCAGGCCAAAAGAAAATAGTAATTATGGGCCAGAAGTATTAAGTACGGATAGTTTTTACGATAGATTTTTGGAAAAGCATCCTTATGCTCTTTCAAATATTGTGGTTGCCATATTTTTGTGGACCAGTTGTATTTGTGGGTTTTTGTTCTTGGAAGAGACTCATGAAAAGTTCAAATACAACCGTGATTATGGAGTTGATCTCGGAGATGTCTTTTTGCGAAAATTAGGTCTTGAACCTCCCATTAGGCCCTGGAATGAAGTCGGAGAATTAGCAGAAAATGATCCCTCAGAAGGTAGTCACAGGGGAGATGAAGAATCCACTCTTAGAGATGAAGGTGCAGATGATGATGATGATGATGATGATACAAATGGTAATGTGCCTTATATTATAGAGGAATTAGACGAAACTACACCACTCATGGCCAAATCAAATCACACTACCCCATTCACCCCAGCAGTGGTAGCAGCCATTCTGTCTAATTTTATCATATCCTTACATAGTGTTACTTACAACGAATTTTTACCTGTATATTTGGCAGCTAGATTCAAAAAAGAGAAGTTAAACTTCCCATTGACTATCGAAGGTGGGCTTGGATTAAGTTCGTCATTTATTGGGAGATTGTTTTCGAGCACGGGCATAATGGGGATGCTTATCATTTTAACCCTTTTCCCGATAATTGATAGAAATATGAGCACCATTAATGGGTTCCGACTCTCAGTGACGATTTTCCCGGTACTTTATTTCTTGGTGCCTTGGTCCATCTTCACTCTCCATGCCTATAACCCAAGCTTTCCTGAATGGGTTACACCTACTATTCTCTACTGTCTTACGGCGCTAAAGAGTTTAGCGAGCGCTACTGGGATGCCGCAAATTATGCTTCTCAATCATCGTGCGGCACCAAAAGAGCATCGAGCTTACGTAAACGGAAGCACCATGAGCATAATTGCGTTGGCTCGGAGTGTGGGTCCGCTTGTATTTGGAAATTTGATGAGTTTGGGTGATAAGCATTCTTCAGGGTGGCTTGTTTGGTGGGTGATGTCGCTTCTTGCTCTCTTTGGTGCCGTACAAGCTTACATGATGAAGGACTACGATTTGTGAGCGCCACAGTGAAATATTTATTTATTTAGACTAATCTTACACACTAAAAGCGTCATAGCGGTGAGTATCGCCTAGATTGGTCGATCGTGTAATTTTTGGGGAGTTGCAATAGCGAACAGTTATGAAGTTAGTCACGTAGAAACTAATGGTTCTCTCTGTTTGAACTTAATAATTGAACTACGGTCTTATTCAGACGACTACACAATCCCTTTTCCTATCTCTTTTTACCTTTCTCTATCCTTCTTTCTCTCTCTCTCTCTCTCTCCCTCTCTCCATCCCTACCTATCTCCTCACTTTTATCACAAACTTGTACCCCATCTCAATTCGCCTGCACTATGACTCAAGATCTGAGACGCTAAAGATAGTGCAGTTTCGCGCCTTAAGCCTCTGATCTTTAACTCCACTGTTTTATCAAATCCATAACAATCTCTTGCCCAATTAACCAGACCAAATCATGCCTGGTCAACTTCGAGAGTCGCTACGTGGATTCCCCGTCTGGCAAATGTCGGTAGTTTGCCTTCTTCGGTTTTCAGAACCCATAGCATTCACATCATTATTCCCTTACGTTTATTTTATGATCCGAGACTTCGGAATCGTCAAAGACCCCACCAAAATTTCGGCCTACACTGGTTATCTTCTGGCGCTGTTTGCCTTATTCCAGTTCTTGATGTGTGTACAATGGAGTCGAATCTCTGATAGGGTAGGAAGAAAGCCCATTTTACTCTGTGGGATCACTGGAACCGCCATCTCTATGATTATTTTTGGCTTTGCACCCAATTTCTATGTAGCCCTTTTTGCTCGATCTCTTTTGGGTGCCTTGAACGGTAATATTGCCGTCTTAAGAACCGTCATAGGTGAAGTTGCTACTGAAAGACGTCATCAAGCGGTTGCTTTTTCAACCTTACCCTTGCTTTGGAATTTGGGGAGTGTGGTGGGGCCCTTGATTGGTGGTTCAAAATACTTAACAAGACCACGGATTCCAAAAGATCACGAGGATTTTGCCCAATACATGCAGCTGGAAAGTAGTCTCTTTAGAAAAACTCTCCACTCTGTGATTCAGACTACTACAGGATCCTCAGAAGCACATTCACAATCTGCTCTCTACCGCTTCTATGACAATTTCATGAACACTTATCCGTATGCCTTATCCAACGTTGTGGTAGCACTCTTCCTCTTATTCAGTTTTATAGTTGGAGTCTTGTTCCTCGAAGAAACTCACCCTGCCTTCAAAAGACGTAGAGATTGGGGTTTGGATCTAGGCGATTCCATCAGAAAAAGACTTGGCTTCGATGTCCCAGCAAGAAGATGGAAATCTAGTCGTCTGCATCATCATAGAAAGCCCCGAAATGAGGTAGAAGCACCTTTGTTGGATGATGTTCTCGTAGAAGAACTCCCCTCTGGAATAGAAACTGCTCCTCTTCTCGACACTCTGACACCAGCAAGTCAAGTCGTTCCCTATGATAGCATTTTGGAGGAAACCCTGGAAAGCCCTGTGCTTTCCTCCAGTTCATCATTAGAGGCAGAAGCTGAACAGCCACAGGTGTTTGATGCTGAGGCTCAGCTGGATTTGGACAAAGACATCACACCTTTGGAATTCCCCGGCACTGGAAAGGTTCTGAGACGTCTGTCATTGGCATTTGCTCGTCGTTTCTCCTCTACTCCATCGGTTAGACCCACTATCTCAAGATCCACCACAGGTTCGTACTCATTTTTGACTGATACGGAGATTGATCTTAGCAAATCAAAGAGTGGGTTCAATTTCGATACTTTTACACCCCCTGTTATCAATACCATGACGGCCAACTTTGCCTTATCATTTCATCTGTTAGTGTTCTCTGAATTCTTGCCGGTTTTACTTGCTGGAGACCTTCGGACTGATAAACTAAAGTTCCCCATCACAATCACTGGAGGATTTGGCTACGGTTCTGATACTATTGGACGCTTATTGTCCTCTACAGGGTTTTTAGGAGTTTTGGTAATAACGATTTTGTTCCCATGGATAGATCAGAACTTTAGAACCATTCAAGGTTATCGTCTATCCGCCAGTATCTTCCCCTTTGTATATTTTACTTTACCATTCATTATTTTTACATTGCATGAGTACAATCTGGCAATCCCTGAATGGGTTTCAACAGCCTTATTGTATCTGTTGGCAGCGGTAGCTACTTTAGCCTCAGCCACTGCATTTCCTCAAATTGTGATTTTAATTCATAGAGCCACTTTACCACAACATAGAGCCTTAATCAATGGGTCTACTTTGAGTCTTAATGCATTGGCCCGATTCATTGCCCCACTTACTTGGGGCTGGATGATTTCATTATTTGATTCACTCAGTTTGGGAGGTCTTTCTTGGTGGCTTCTCTCTGGTTGGGCCATTATGGCATTATTTCAAGCCATTGGGATGCAAGAGTACAATGAAGATCTCAAGACTGGAGAGGTGGAAGAGAGAGAGGTTTAGAGAGAGAGATAGAAGCTTTGAGAGAGAGTAAGAATCTATGCAATCGATAGACAGGATAGGGGAGATAGGAGGAATAGGGTTGAGATAATTTTCATATAAATATTTATACACGTCATCGATTTCAATGTTTAGCTTCTCATGTTTGTAACTAGTTTAGTTGAGTTGGATAAACTATTATGTTGCAGAGTTTCTGTCTCACAATATCTAGTCAAATTTAAGTCGAATTTATGTGGTAGCTTTTTTGGTTGCTCTACGTTGATGATTTGGAGGATGTGGAGCGGGGCTATGACTGTAGGATAGCTCAATCAAAGTATTGATGCGGAGCACATGGGCAATTTATCTATCCACCTCCACATTTGGAGTGCAGTTGAATATCCAAGAGCTGTCTGCGAGAAATCTAAAATATGTAAGCAATGTATAAGCAGCATATTCAACATAATTGCACCAATAGCTGTGGAACGACGGTATAAAGTAATCCCACGGATAACTCATAGTGGGTCACAATAGCTTCCAATACATTCGCTTTAATTAAAACACTTACAAACACTCTATCAACTCACCTTGCTATCTATAAATATGTCTGTTAAACCGATTTGCCCGGCTGAAGCAAGTTTTAATGGCCGCTCATGGGCGAGCAATCGCATGATGTATAAGGGGCACCATTTGGATACTAATTGAAAAACGGAGAGATGAGAAAGAATTCACCAAAGAGTAGAAAGAATACGACCAAGATTAGAGATACCTACAGAATGAAAAAGACCCTTTGATGAAATCGAACTTTCCCGTCAACATGATAACTTCCAACGTCAATTTCAATTTCACTTTCAATGTCAATAAACCTCTAGATTAGGGTTCTTATCATATCTACTGATATCTCGAGTAATCAATCTACGCAAGTCAACATTACAATACAACATCGTCTACATTTGATTTAAGAATACAATTTATTAAAAATTAAACTAGGTATAGTGATAGCTACAACCTCCCGCAAAGTTGAAGCCATTCAGTTTAATTCTAAACAAATGAACCCCATTAGTCCCGTAAGTTAATTATCCCGTTGGGTAAAAAAAAAAGTCACATAGTATAATTATAATGCCCGTATTGAAATGTAAGGTTGGTGGTATGGTAATAAAAATTGTATAAAAATGGTTGTGTGATTAATATATTAAAAACCTCATCCTCGGATAGCATTGGGGTCTAACATAAAAAAATAGCCCCATTGGCTTGACTCAAGGGATTTAGAATCTCTGGTTAGCCTTTCTAGCCTTGAGCTTCTTCAGGATCATAACACCTGAGATAGCAACGAAGGCCAAGAAGATCAAAACAAAGACCAAGATAACACCGGCTGGCAACATTGTTCAAGAATTCGAGTTAAGCAAACGAAGTGTAAAAAAATTTGGTTATCGGCGAATCTCAAAGCTATATATACGAAATTTATGCCTCTGATGGTTATTTTCCCGACGGGAACACTTCATTGGCCATTGGGACGTCGGAGAATTCGGAAAGAATAACAAGTCGTGCGTGGGCGTATATTCTATAATCAGTTACCAAAATACAGTATTTCTCAAAATTAACCGGCTAATTAATTGCGAAATGGGCCATAGATAGTGGACCTGAAAAAAGAAACCCCTGCGAAATATGCCCTCAAATTGGTGAAAAAAAATAAATAGTGTGTCAAGCGTACATACCGCAGAATTACGTCCTCGAGGTTAAACCCTAAGAGAGAACGAAACCTAATGGAGATATCCACAGGTGGTATTGAAGATGTACAAACGATACAGAAACATCTCAAAAATATTTCAATTGGCGTCTGTACACATTTAACTGCTCTTTTTGTCAATCCTCTAGTACTTTGTCGTCCGCACAAAAGACGGTCATAACGATGCTATTCTAACCAGTGCAATTTTTTTTGCGCGGTTTTATGTTATAGCCGATCGGACCGGACACTCGAGCCCTTTCCATTACTGAATTGACCCGGAAAACGGCACGGCCAAACGTGTGCATTCACCAGGGTATGCATTCCATTCGCATATCCGGACATTCATTTTACAGAACTTTTGGAATATATACCCAATTGACTTCTCTGCATCGCAGCCTCTCCGTTTGTCTTCAAGTGCCTTCTATCCGGGGATGAACTTCTTGGCCTCGTTTATAACTAGCAATCGGCCAAACCTATGCACCTCAGTGATGGTCGTTATTGTTTTTTTTATGTAATTACCGCTTTTGGCATCACTCTTGCTCTATCGGGCCTGGGGCCAGCCGGCTCTACTAATTAGGTAATTTTTTGGCCCAAGTAAATAAACAACACCCGTACACCTCATCGCGGCACGGCTGGTGATTTTTAAAGTAGACAGCATGAGCTGATGCTGCTGTGGGGAAATTTCGTAGAATTAACTCTGATATTGAAGAGGTTCGAACTTCGTCTCTGGTGATTGGTATCTTGTATTGCAAAAGATTCATCAATGTTGTAAACGTAAAATTTGGGCAAATTGGTGATGAAATTTGTAATATTGGCACAATCTCTTGTTATAGTTGAGAAGGCTCGAAACTAATGATACATGGACGACAGTGCATGAATGCTTATCCTTTAACCCAATCGTATCTACTTCTCTACTGAAATCTACGTTTCCATTTTTTACCTATTTCTTATCGTAACTCATTATATACTTAAGGGTCCAGTATGATTGTGCAGTGCAGAGAGGGAAGGGCTATGTCGCAGTATTCTATTCGTGATTTTTCAATGATCAACTGCTGATGAAATCGCAGCTATTATCAATTGTGGGAAGTTTGAAAGACGCTATGGACATGTGCGTAATGACGTGTTGGCTAACACTTCAATTACTAGTCATGCATTGTATTTGCACAAAGGAAGCAGATATGGCATTCGGAGTCAACATGGGTATAACTAGACTTTGGTGTTCGTCAGTAAATTAAGCGCTTAAGTCGGACTTGTCAAAACAAGGAGGATGAGAAGCCAGGTATTTCACATAGTACGGGAGCACAGGTTCTGGATTAAAAAATCGCAGAATTTTGTACATCACTTAGATGGGGTTTCTTCTGGTCATATAAATTCGTTAGTCGATTCTGGGCCTCGTCTGAAGGGTCTTTAGAAATACTAGAGCTCGGACCTTCGGCCGTAGATCCAATTTTCATTTTCGAATTAATCCTCTTTGACACGTCCTTCTTGTTCTGGGTATTACGTCTTTTACTGTTTACCAAATCTATAGAGCCATATAACTCGTTATACTTTCTCAAAGCTTCTTTTGCGTCTTTCTGTTCCAAATCGTATTCTTCAAATTTTTTTGTCTTTTTAGTTTGCGACGACAGCAGCAGCTTGAGCAGCAGCATTACAGCTTTTTCGGATTTATCTGGCAAGGTCAAGGCAGTTTGCAACTTCTTGAGATTTTGCAGCCATTCTTTTGCCGTGGTTGAGCATTGTAATTCCGTAAAGGCTAATAATTCTGGCTTATTATAGGTTTCAGTTGATTGAAGAACAGATGCCCTTTTCTCATACGGAATGTTTTCAAACCTTTTTAACATCTTCTTGTTCTCTTTCAAAATGTTCCCATTTTCACACACTTCTAACAATTTCAGGATATCTAAAGATTCTCCTGGCGGAATTGCTTCGGGATGAGATGGGGTGATACAGTCCATTCCAACTTCTTTACGAAGAACATGATCAATGTCTACTTCTGAGAAAAATGCACATGATTGAGGAACTTCATTCATACCCAATTCCTGACAGAACATGGCTCTGGTCCAAAGGTTACTGAATTGCAACAATAGGGCTACTTTGTATTGGTCTTCTTTCTTACAAAGATATCTCAATTCATCATGGAATGTGATGGATAGCCTCAATGGAACATTGTAACGCTCACTCAAATGTTGCATGGAGATGATTACAAGATGTAAGTAATCAACTCCAGAACTTTGAATGGACCAATTGACTCTTGATGTCAAATACTGATTTTTCTTCAAGTTTTGCTTTTTCAATGCCCCTGTAATGGCAGCACCGAGAACCGGCGTCCTGGGATTTTCCTCGTATGCAATTGATTCTAATTTGTTAAACATAATTGATTCACTGCCTCCATAATGAAGTTTTCGACCAACAATCTTACTGTGTTTAGAATCACCTTTCGTCTTCAGATACAATTCCTTTGCTGTTTCCAAAGCTTGAGATTCAGAGAGGTCAGGATTGAATTGGGTCAACAATTGCATAGCAAACTTGACTCCGGCACCGTAAATTCTACCGTAATTAAAAACCTTGGCATCTCCTCTGGATATCCCAAGGATACCAGCAGTTTTGGAATGCAAATCAGTCTTCTCATTCTTGTTTCCTTCTAAAGTCATCCAACCGAGAGCAGTGGCACCATGCATTTTAAAGACTGAATCTCCGATTAATGCAGCAATCCATAACTCTTCAGAGTCGACATCTGCCCCAACAAAGGTATATCCCTTTGGTGCCTCTATCATTGCTTTAAGTTCAGATCCAATTCGGTTTTTCTTGGAGTTGGAAGCAGTTAACCAAGTATTTTCGGTGGCTCGTCTGGTGATTGTACCCATTGGACAAATTTTGGGAATGATAATCCCCATATCTTTATTCTCTTTGATGGTTTTCTTTGTAGACTTACCAAAGAACTCATTTTTCTCTTGTTTTGTATCATTATAAACAATGAATTGGTCTTGGATTCTCTTCCTATTCCCCACCCAATAGGAGGATAAGGAATTGAGCTTCATGATTTCAATGGCATAGTCGTATTCAGAACTCAAGATCCCATTCTCAAAGTATTGCAGAAAGTTTTTACCCATGACAATGGTGGATCTCTTGGAAGGACCGTTGGGATGCGGGATTTTGAACAATGTATAGTGCATATCTGCAGTGTGCAACTCATGAAGGTACTCATCATCATCGGTGGGAATAATTTTTTTATAGTTTTTAGCCTCCAATCCTTCGATGACCGAATCCTCGGAGGGGACTTTGAAACACCAGCCGGATTTATTGGTCCAAAACAAAGGATAACCCTCCCAGGAGAGACGTAACAAGATTGGAATGATTCTGGTTTTATTCAGAATATTCATTTCTCTTTCTCCTCCTGATCCTCGCAGTGTCTTGAACAACTCTCTATACCATTCAGGATATCCGACCATGTATGCTTGACGCTTAGTCTCTTCGCCATTTTTGTTGAGACGGGGTTCCTTGATGGTCCAGTCAAGTTGGGAAAGCCAGGGATCATTTTCATAATCCAATTCGTTCATATCTTCAACTATTTTATTGATTTGAAATTTGAGCTTCTCCATCATCACTGATTTGTTCTTTTGATAGACCGATTCAGCTGTTGCAACGTATCCATCCCATTTCTTAGTACTAGGAAGGAACAATGACCCTAAATTCTTCAACGCTGCAAAAGAAACCGGATGGGGAACTTTCTTTCTGAACTCCGGAAAAAGTTTCCGGGACACTTCAAAAGTGGCATCGACATCTTTGGCACAATAATCCATAAGATTTTGGAAATCATCAATGATTTCTTGAGGATTGACGGTAGAGAAAGCTTCTCGATCAGACTTATTGAGCTTAATCTTACAATGATGTTCCGCTACTAGAGCCAACGAATTTGTTGAAGATTTGGCAAGCCATGGATCATCTTTCAAATCTCTTTCTACATTTTTGGCACTTTCTGCTGCGTCAAACTCCTCTTCTTCAGAATAGGACTCTTCTTGCAGTTCCAAATCATCTTTAGTCTTTTTATAATTCATCCATTTCCCTCTTTGCTGGGTGGTGATACCTGTGGTGGCTATATGTAAGCTCATAGCGTCCAAATAGAATGCCTTGGATTGGTGAATGCTGTATTCATCGAAAACACGAGCTCTATCATATCCTACATTATAACCTACCATCAATTTAGGATCCTTTAATGTGTTGAAGGGGATAAGATGTTCCATATCTTGAGTATCCATTGGCGATTTGGTAGTATAGTTTTCAAGAAACGGGGATACCCAACCATACCATGCCTTCTTTGTAACTGCAGTGGCCAATACAGAATAATGAGAAAGTTGATAAAGTACTTCCACGTCGAAAACTATTTCATCTTCTAAGGGGAAAGGGACTGCCTCTGGAGCCTTCCCTGGTTCATATCGAGTCCAGCCTGATTGAAATAACCAATTTGTGGGGATTTTAGGGATCTTGGAATTGGCGGAAAGAAAGTTTTCTGCCATGGAGAGATATGGTTCTGCTTGATCGGCAGCAATTTTATGAAAATGTTCATCGAGAGTATTTTTGCCTACAAGTTCTGGGAAATTTTGTATGACGATGGGGTCAGAGATCTGGGTAGATTTTCCTAATAACCCATTTTTCTCTAGATGAGTTTTAGACACTCTGAGCATGTCTGGATCAGTTTGATCTGGAGGTGAAGTAGGGAACACTTTTGCCCTTAAATCGTGTGAAAGATATTGGATTCCAACGGGGTTAACTCGAGGAAGTTCATGATTTGAAGTATAGGTCGGTTGATTTGTTGAGTTGTATCGCGGTCGAGTCACACCAGACACCCGAGACAACCCATGGGGGTGCAGAATTAGGTAATCCTTTGTGGATTTCCCTCCTCTGCTGTTCCTCCATAGAGCACGGGATCGGAACAACATTTTGCCGACGAAAAGGGCCCGGATTGGCGGTATTTAGGAATCCAGGATGAGAAGTCTTGACCGTGAATATGAATACGGGGGACAGATCAACTCTTATAGTGGTCAAATATACCCCAACGATGGGTTTGAATGGATTATATGTGGCGTTTGGTTTAAGATGTTTAATCCAGATCGAATGTTTTTGTTATAAAAAAAAAAGAGGCAAGTGGTAGGAGTGGAGCACCCTGCAGGACATTTACAGAAAGAGTAGAATGCAAACACAAGGAAGGGGGTATGCTTAGTGGGATAGATTTATGTGACAACTAGAAGATATGTAACTGCACAGTAATCATATGAGCAGAAGATAAGAAAAAGAAGATTAGAAGATTGGAAGATTTGCGTGGAAGTAACAGTGGGTATGTCATCTCTTTTTAATTGGAAAGAGAGCTCAGCCAAATTTTTAGAGAGAGAGCTTTTGAAGAGACTCTAAATATCGAGGAACAGGCTAAATGGAACAGGGATGGAACAATGCCAGATCAACGAAGCAGCGAATTGAACGGGATATTAACAATTAATTCAACAAGATAAACGACCTTCTTAAATTTTAGGAGATTCATAGAGATGCCCTAGATGATGCAATGTCCGCCCTTCCACCTGCCACTGTTTAGCAGCCCGAGCATAGTTATGGAAAGGAGCTCATTATTTATATAATCAGCATATCTATCGGGGCATTAAAGAAAAAATGTTACAAGTACAAGTACAAGTACACCATTCTTCTACACACTGGTTGCTATTGCTATGTATATCTCTGACGCCAAATAATACACTTTGGGCGTGTAAGTTCACATAAGGGTATCCACTGAAATTTCCTTTACGTAGAGTTCATCTCTTTCCTAGATATACTTTATCCCATATCTAGATCCATCCAGATTTAGATCTTTTCACACCTAGATATATTTTATTCTGACCGAGATTTTCATCCTTGAAAAACCCAACCCTTTCATTGTCTACATATTCCCCCTAAATCTGTTTTCTCCCTCCAATCTGTTTTCTCTTCTTTTGTCACTTTACACCCCCACCCGCTCTCCCTGCCTCCTTTCGCCATACTCTCTATCTCTTTCTTACCGATGTTTTTAGCTTTGTTTTGAATAATCTCAATCGGGAAATGCCATGGTCACAGCAATCAAAGTAAACAAAACACTAATACCATTTCCATAACACGGCTCCCCATTCTCTCACTTTTGCGATTCCCACTTCCTTTCCATACATTTACACCACCACATTTTCCCCTTTACTCCCCCTCCATCCTCCCACTATTTGCATCTCCTTCTACCATTGCTTCTGCCACTTCTTAGTATATATTATCCCCACCAGCACTAATTGTTTTTTTTTTTCTTTCCCTCTATCGACAGTAAATTCAAAAATCCTGCAACCTTTTTTTTTGGCTCCCAAAAATTAATTTGTTTACATTTGATCGCTACTCACAAAACAACCATGTCCGAGTTACAGGGCCTTAAAAAGGCAGAATTGAGCGAGATCGCCCACAGATTGGCGATCCATACCCTTACAAAGGACACCAAGAAGGTTCTTATCGAAAAACTCTCCGAGTTTATCGCTCAAAACCCGCAAAAAAACATTGCTCTTGTTCAAGCTGCTCTCGACGCCGAAATTGGCCACGAGGAGAAACTCCATGAACTGTCAACCAAGACTTCTCAAGTCTCAGCCACCACTGATGAGGAGGACGAAGAAGAAGATGAAGAAGAAGAAGAAGAAGAGGATGAAGACGCTGAAGGAGAAGAAGAAGAAGACAAGGATTACACTCAAGGTCCTCCAATCGATCTTTACACTTATGTTGTTGATCCAGCCCTTGAATTGTTCGAGAAGACTTATTCCAACGTTTTAGAATTCACCGACAGCATCGGGGTAACCACTGTAGACATCAACGGTGAATTGCGTGAGACCTTATCCAAACTGGTCACTCTTAACTATGTCGAAGGACTTTTGGAGTTTGTGTTGTTCTTGTACAACTTTGTACCATTTGTTGCTATTAAGCATAATTCTTCAATCCACCCATTATTGAAGGATAACATCCCTCAACTCAATTCTAGTAACCTTGAAATCCCAGACTTGGTTGCTGCTTTGGATCTGACCACTTTGCAAACTGCAATTGCTTGGATTTTGTTTTCGGTGGTTGCTCCTTTAGCAGTCTCTTATTATGTCAATTTCACCAGAAGATTGATTACTTTTGATGATGATACTGAGATCTTCGCCAGAATTTACAAGTACGATCCTTTCATCTTTGCTGTGACCAAGGTTGTCCTTCTTTTGTTTTTGGGAGTTCCTGCTCATCATGAGTTTGCTTTTGCTTCTACTTGGATCTCCTATGTTCACCATCACTCTTATGCTATTCTTGACCATTACCAGAAGCTCATTGTGCTTTTTGGTAACTTCCCTTATGTGCTTGGCTTTGCTAACGCTGCTGTTGCTCTTTACTCTCAATTTGAAGAGTATTAGACAGCGAAATGTGTTTTTTAAGCAACCGAGTCGAGAGAAACAGCAGGTTGTTGCCGGAGTGGGAACGAAGTGATGATATGAAGAGAGGGGGAGCAGAGTAGAGAAGGATAGGGGAAGGATGGAGTAAAAAAATGAACAAATTGATGAAAACGGACAAATCAAAAAGGAAAATAATGCAAATTGAACCCCTTTATCTGGTCATCATCTTTTGATGTCTCTTTGAAGCTAGATTTCTCAGTTTGTTCCATTATATTCATTCTTTCGTTAGCGGTTTATCACTAATTCTCATAATTCGGACCTTCTTTCCCACTTTGGCTTTTAGACTATGATAAGCTGGGGAACATCTAGACTAGCATGGCTAGATCTGCTGGCTAGACTTCCATTGACTTTTTATATGTATTCTTTCATTACGTTGTATTGTTAAATAAATTGTGTATTATTGTGTGATGTAGATATCCAAGGAATAGGTGGCTGGATGGAATTGACGTTTATATATTTTAATGGTATTAATGAGCTCCCTTGATGCAAGTTTCTGTCTGTATACTTTCTCTTCTTCATCATCTATTCACCGGCCACCTTGTCCGGATACCTAACTGTTCTAAATCTTCATTCAACTCATCTGGCTTGGCTCCAAGTGGTGGAACATAATGCTTCATGATTCTGGCCAAAAGCAACGCTTCGCTCAATTTCAGACTCAGTTTATCGTTATTATCGATGAGCTTGTCTCCTGGTCCAGAAGGAGGATTTGCCGCTCTTCTACCCCGTCTCTTGGGAGCTGCACTTGACGCTTCTGAAGCAGTGTCTGACCCAGAGGTAAAGGGATCATATAAGGAGCTCAGGAACACCAGATGTTTAAGATTCTGAGTCAGGACTCCCTTCTGTGACGAACTGCCGGCTTCAGATCCACTGACACCACCATTTTTATACTTGGGCAAGTCGCCAGTAATCATGTTGAACTCTTCTTGTGAGACCAATGGGATGAAATCATGAACAAGTGATGATGGAGGGGCCAATTTTCCGGTGGCTAATCGGAAAACATCTTCTTCCAGTAAAGATGTGATTGGTGTTGAAGATTCACTGACCTTATCAGGACCATGATATTTATTATCAACAACTAATTCATCCTGCCCATTAACAAATGATTCACCGATAGGGGTTCTCATCTCGGGATCTCCTACTCCTACACCCCCAGCTTTGGCCGTGTCCTTAAGAAACGTCCCAATATCCTTGGTGGCAATTCCAGCGTACAATCTGGTGGCATCTTTGGTCTTTATATCGAATATAGACGCTTCAGCTTCATTTTCTAATGCCTTGGTAAATGCTTGTTTTTGGAATTCGAAAAAATTCTGTAGCTTCTTCATTTTATTGAGCACCAATTGATTCATAGTTTTATACACTTTACTCAGTTCACGGTAGAAAGTAAGAGCATTGTTGAGAAGCTGATAGTCGGCAAAGAGTCTTAACCTAACCAATTCATCATCTCTAGCCTCTTCCAATCGTGTTTTATCAGCCAACAACTGTGAATCAGTGATCTCTTTATCTTTGGTGTCAAAACGAATGCTAATGCTATTGAGCTCATGTAGTCTGTCTAATCGTTGCTTTTTAAGCGCTTGATATAAACTAGCTTTGTGGGAATCTTGATACTGTTTCAACTCATGCATTGATCGGTTCAATTCGTCTCTTCGACGCTCTTTATTGAGCCCATTGCCTGACAGAATCTCCTTCAGACCACGAAAATTGGAGCCGAGAAGTTCATCACTGTCAAGAGGCAATTGTAACTCAATATCAGGCGAACTCCCTTTGGTTTTACTGGAGAATTCGTTGTTTTTCATCGAGATTCGGTCATTGGATTTAGAACCGTTCTCAATTCTCAAGTCTTTCACCAGACGAAGGTCGCTAAGAACCGACTTAACCGTATCATACCCAGGTATTTGGTTCTTGAGTTCAATGACATTGGATCCATTGACAGCCAAAGGATCCTCTTCATAACTCAAATCCACTCCCATAGCAAAAGCTTTGTAATCATCGTAATCTTTTTCCTCCTTGGTACGGGTATCCACCTTACGAGAACCTAGACCGGCTGAATTCTCATAAGCAGCATTACGGGCGGCAAGACTAGCTTCTATAAATTTGGTTTTCTGAGCTGCTATGGCTTCCATTTCTTCTTTGTATGCATTTTTACTGGGTCTTCCTCTTCTTCTAGGTCTTCTTGTTGCCGCTGCCGCTGCAGTGGCTGCAGCTTCCAACTCTGCGTCCACGGTAAACAAAGCACGTTCCAGAATCTCTGATTTCACTTGATCCTGTAAGGCCAGTTGTTGATGTTGCTGTTGCTGTTGCTGTTCTTGTTCTTTCTGTTGTTGTTGTTGCTCCTGCTGGATTTTTAGTTCCTGTTTTTCTCTTTCTTGAGCTTCTTCAGCTAGTCTTTTCATTACTTCAAAACCAGAAATAGTGAATCCCTCCAGGTCAGCTTGTGACCTCATATCCAGAAGTGAACCAGCAGCACTGGCAAGGACCATATCAATTCTAGGAAGGATCTTCAGGGCTTCCAAAAGAGCCGAAAACACCTCATCAGGGGTAAGACTTGCATCGTCAGACACAAGAGGATATGGCATATAATTAGGAGGAGGGAATGGTAGAGGAGGAAGCAGAACGAAAGTTTCAACACCCAGTTGATCTTTGTAGGTTGGAGGTGGAGGATAAATAAATGGAACCATAATACCATTGGAATATTTCTGAGTAATATAATTAGGTAAAGGTGGAGGAGGGAACAGTTTCACTATAGCTTGGATTTGATCAGACACTGACTTTTCATCAGTTTGTGGTGCTAAATCTGTGAAAAAGTCTGCCACTTTTAAAGGTGGTTGAACTATAGGGAGCATAGTTTTAGGAGCGGAATTTAAAAGGGGAGCATCCTTATAAGTGGGGAAAAGTTGAGTTCTTTTCGATACTGAGACCAGATTATCACTCGTTGAGGAAACCAAAGGTCTTTTTGACATTGTAAATGACCTTGAAATCTGTTTGTTGCAAAAAATTCGCTTCAGTAGTTGATTTAACTGCAAAAAAGTTACCAAAAACTGTTAAAAAAATGGTTGCCCAAAAAATTATGAGTTTTGCGGCTTCAGGAAAAAGGGAAGGGGAAAAGAAAAGGGTTACTGGGAAGTAGAGGATTCAAAATGGAACCCCGATTGAACAGATGGGACCGAAGCGATTTGAACAAATGGACCAGATTTAAACAGATCTATCTAGATATCAATATCTCACACTTGTGATAGTTCTGGCAGTTACGTCAAGTCCTGGGTGGAATTGATGAAATTGATGATGTGTGTAAGCAAAGAAAAGAAAAGTAAAATTAATAGCGGCGGTTTCCGCAAAACGTTCAAAGTGGTTGATGCGCGACAAGACTTGAGAAGCGATTAAGAAGTAACGACGATGATAAAATACAGGGTATGTGTGTATGACAGTTGTAATGTATTGGTGTATATTGGGTTATATAGATGTATATTGGTGTATATAGTTGAATATAAGTGTGTATAGGTAACTTTACAAGTATTATGCATATGTGAAATTTTAAGAAAGTATAAGTGGCCGTATTATTGTAGAGCCTGTGTACGCTTATTACTTACTACCCATACAAGATCCAGCATATAAAAATCTAAACCACTTACGCTACACCATGCATCATTGCAACGATAGAGATAGTAAACATCAAAAAAATTCATAGAGAGAAAGATACAACATGAGAGATTGAATAGCCAAGGAATCATCAGAGAGGTCTTGAAACATCTGAATACCCACAGCTAATCGTAGAAACCCAGGGTATCTAAAATATCATCATATGACATCGTCTGCATCGCCTCTTCCTGTGATGTAGGCTGCAATCACGCACGCCAAAATTGCCAAAATTGTTGACTAGCCGAATGAGACAGCCGAAGGTAAAGAAGACAAGTGATCGCAAGTAATAAAATAACCAGAACTGGAGCGAACCTGAAGACCTTTTAGATCCGTCAATCACTGTCTGTATCCAATACACATAGAACTGATCTCATCAAATATACCTCGTCAACCGTCAACTATCTCCCTCCGCTTCGTCTTCTATTCGTCCATACTTTCTTTGCAATCTCTCTTTTGCTGCATCCGGCATCTTGGCTACCACTACTACGGCTCAGTGCAACAAATGAATCTGAAAAGGGCTTGGTGAACAGCCACTTAATACAGCATATCCCATTGCTCAACGACTATCCTACCGATAGTCGTAATTTACTAATGAAGCAGGTTGAGTACATAAAGCATCAAAGTTTCCATCCTTCTGGCTGCTCACGCGGGCTCCTACTCTCACTTATCTCGCTGTTGAATCTCCCATCTTCATCTCGCTAACTCTTACCTCTGCCTTATTTGGTACTCAGTAATTCTGACTCAGTCAACAGCGCCAAAAGCCGCCCAACACCTGTGACTTACTTAGCAACGAAATGTTCATCAAAGACTTAAAGACACCTTGAACAGTCTTTATAATCTATAAAGAGGTTTTCTCATGTTTACTCAGATGTCCGATCATCACAACCTTTACGAATCGCTATTCAGATGATTCTATTGTCCTTTTCTGTATTGTGCTTATCTCTGTTCTTTTTCTAAGATTATCTTTATTGATCGATCTTCTTGGTTTAATTTTTCCTCTATCATCACTATTTTCGGCGCATAACGCTGAACTCCAACCACGGCACCACCATTCTTGCTCACATTAATGCTACAAGCTATGTCGAAATTGATCAAGTTAATATACTTGAAACCAAATGAGACAACAAGTGATGATCACAGCGCTTCCAAAGCCACTGAAACAAAAATTGGCCCTTCCCCCATCTCCCTCTCTCTCTCGACATACTCCCCTTCATCGCCTCCTCAACCCCCACCTCCTGCACACGCACCTAACATGTGCAGTCGTCTCTAATAACAAAATCGTTCCGCAAGAATACAAACAACTGGCCAGAAACACCTGATAAATTTCAGCGTCTGTCGACTTTAAGACCACTCAAGCAGTCCTTGATATACATACCTGGTCCTGCTGTCCAGACCCTGAACCTGTCCTGTCAATTATCCCTCAAATCACTCCTGTGTCTGTTTTTATTGCTGGACTCCGGCGCTTGCTATCATTGGCTATATCTGCCCTCTCCCAACGATTCAAGGGTAAATTAGCACGCCAACGCCAAGTAATCCCACTATAACCCTTCGTTTTCCATATAAAAAGTAGCTATAAGAACATCCTTCTGTCTCAATAGTCTTCCAAAGCCTGAAGATTCAATCCTTTTTTCTGTTAGCTATCCTTTTCTAACTTCATTTGAAGCCACGTCCATTGGACCCCCAACCCTCCAAAAAAACCACTGGGCCTCATTATTACTTCTGTAACCAATAAAGCTAACAGGAACTCCAAACAAACGACATATAACTTTCAAATACCTTTATAAATCCGAATAATCATGCCCCCTAAAAAATCTAAAAAGGCAGCCTTTCAGTCAAAAGAGTTGGTGTTAGCTAAAATGCACGGATTTCCAGCCTGGCCTTCATTTGTTATGCCCTTGGATCTCGTACCTGATGCCATTTTACAAGCGAAGAAGAAAACCACCAATTTTTGTGTGATTTTCATCCCTGATGGCGATTTTTACTGGATGAATGAAAAAAATCTCGAGAGTTTAAGCGAAGAAGGCTTGAAAAAACGGCTCGAGAAGATATCTTCGAAAACGCCGAAGAAGAAAAGTGGTACTGGAAGAACTGTCAATGTGAATGATGCTCTTCTTGCCACAAAGGATCTTCAATTTGAAGATTTCATGAAACAACTCGATTTGGATAACCAAGACAACGAGGAGGACGACGATGATGAATTAGAAGAAGAGGAAGAGGCAGAATTCAAGGAGGAGGAAGAGGTGGGAGAAGAAGAAGACGAAGAAGAGGAGGAGGAGGAGGAAGATGAGTATAGCGCGAAAGCTGATAACGAAGACGAGGAAGAAGGAGAAGAAGAAGAGGAAGAGGAGACATCCAACGTGAAGCTGGAAGACGAAGACGAAGTAGAAGCAGAAGAAGGAGAAGAGGAAGAAGAAGAAGAAGAGAGCTCAATTATTTCTGGACTGAGACATTCACGAAGTCTCAAGAGGAGCAACAGAAAACTAGAACCCAAATTACTTCCCAAGCGACGTAAAACGGTCAAAGAGGAGAGACCTAGAACCCCGAGCACACAGGCTAAGAAGACCGAAGGGTCTCCCAAAACAACTAGTAAAGAGGAAAGACAACAGCAGCTTTGGTTGTGTAGGATAAAACTTCAGAGAACGCTCATTCAAAGAAATCAACCGGTAACACCGTCAGATCCCAAACAATTCCCCCCTCCAACAGCTGATGAGCTTCTGGTGGCTCGGTTAATATTGCATAGACTTGTAGATTTTCCTATGACCCTCGAGTTTTTGAAATCGACTAAAATTCATAAAGTTTTGAAGTGTATTTTAAGAAACAAGGATTTGGAATATTCCGATAGTTTCAAATTACACGAGAAATGTAACGAATTATTGGATAAATGGGCTGATATTATCAATGAATTAAAGGTTGAAAAAGCCCAAGAATCTAAACATAGCTCCAGTGATAGCAAGAGTCTTAAGCCACAAATATCAGCTGGCGGTGATGAATCTGAATTCTCTGGAGTAGATACTAGTTTGCCATTGAAGGGTGAAACCAAAAAGGAAAGCAACGGTAAGGGTAATGCCAATGGTATTGAAGAGGAAAGTGAGGATACAAATGACAGCACTGGCGATGGCATTGATTCTAAGCGATTAGAAAACATTCCAGGAAGCAAGAGAAAGTCCAACGGAGTGAAGGTGGTGACCAGTGTGTAAAGGTTCCCCAAAAACGAACTGATTATCGGGAACACTCCGGTATAAAGCAGGCTAATTGTATAAATGCATGTACTATAATAACAAAGATTATGTTTATTAGTGTAGAGAGAGTTAGGGGGTAAAAGGAGAATCGACGATGAAGATCGGGTTCGAAGGAAAACAGATAAGGATGACAAGGATGACAAAAACACGGGATCTGAATAAGGATTATCAGAGATAAAATTACCTTTAAAAAGAACCCCAAGATTGTTGAAACAACTCAATAACGAATAGAAAGGTTCCCTTGTTAATCAGAGTGATGAGTTCAAACGAAATTATATGAACGTTGTTCCATCGGTAATTCTGTACCTGTCTATCTTTATCGCTCTATCTCTCTATGTTTGTATCTGTATCTACATCTCTCTTCATCTGAGTCTCTCTTCATCTGACGATCTCTACATCTAAATAAGTAGGTGAGATTAAGATAAATACATGTAGACATACATATAAAGATAAAGTTACGGGAAGACAAATATGAAGAGTTAAGTATACGAAGGAACCTGATGAATGGAAAATTAGATGAACGACAAAAGTTTCCAATTGATTGGACACTCAACAGTAGAATTTCTGAACAGGCAATGACGAATACCTTAGTATGTGAACAATCTTACAAATAGAAAAGTATGAGCAGATAGTGTAGTAAGCAATTTCCAATTGGGGCACAGAACATAGAAAGATTGTATCGAAAAATGTTCTTGAAGCGAAATTTGCATTAACAGTAAAACAATACACCACGACCTGATAACCATACTTCTCGGACAATCTCGGCCAAGAGTCGCTGACTGCCCAAGCCAATTGAAGTCACCCCAAAGTAAGACATTAGCAGCATTACGATACATTTTCAGATGCGCATTTCCCAGTGCTGTCACCGAGAAGAAACTCAACCACATATTAGCCATAGGCTGGCAAATAAGCTAGAGACCTCCACATAGACCACATGATGAAGACGGCTGAGATAGTGTATAAATAAAGAGCAGATAAATTAGGTAAATATGTCATAAAAAGTGCAGAGAATGAAGTACACAAATTACATGATGACAACCATGGAAGTGGTGAATAAATGAAGAGTATGTGTAATGAATAAGATGTGAAGTTGATAGGACAAAACCTTTGAACTAAAACCATTAAACTGCTTCGTCTCCCATCTTGGGCCCAGCCAGTAGCAGCTTTGACATACACATCCACCTCCTGCTGTGCTAGGTCCGAGGCCGATCCAGCCCTTCACACGACCCTTCTCACCCAATGGTAGTGCGCTGAACGGTAATGGTCTCAGAGTTACTCGGGCCACACGCTCGCCACCGCACTATCCGTACCTATGGTTACTCACCAGGCGGTGGTCGTGCAGATGCCATTTTTCACTTCGTCCGCATCGCTGCTTGAACAATTTGAGAGCGATGAAAGATTTTTTTTCCCTAGATAATTATCATACGAAATGGCTGAAGAAGAAGTATGTATTCTAAAGGGCTCTTTGATGAGCTAAGCGGGTTGTGAGCTCGCCAACACTCGGCGTAGAACAGTTCAAGTGAAGCAAGTGAACGAAACTGCCCTCGTCTGCGGTGTCAGGGTCACGTCGTTTAGGGGGTTACACGGCTATTTTGTCAATTCTTGTATGAGAATTGCTCGACAGAAGATCATGCCTACTCCCCGCCAATTTTTGGCGATTTTTCAACGAAATCATATGCAACCATTGTGGTGGTGGCAACTTGTTGTTGAATGTAATCAACACATACGTTTGTTTACTCTGATGTCGTCTTTCGTCGCTCCCCGCTTTGGCCGTAGCAGTAGCTCCGCCGAAAAAAATTCAAATGAGGCTGGAGCTACACTACTATGGTTATAAGCCACCCGAATCAATCATTTATGTTCAAACAAATTCTAACAATTAGCACACCTTTGAAACCGTCGATGCCGGTGCCGCTTTGACTTACCCAATGCAGTGTTCTGCTTTGAGAAAGAACGGTCACGTTGTCATCAAGTCCAGACCTTGTAAGATCGTCGACATGTCCACTTCCAAGACCGGTAAGCACGGTCACGCCAAGGTCCACTTGGTTGCCATTGACATCTTCACTGGAAAGAAGCTTGAAGATCTCTCTCCATCCACCCACAACATGGAGGTTCCAAACGTCAGCAGACAAGAATACCAATTGTTGGACATTGACGATGGTTTCCTCTCTCTTATGACCGCTGACGGTGACACCAAGGATGACGTCAAGGTCCCAGAAGGTGAATTGGGTGAAAAGATCCAATCCGAATTCGATGAAGGTAAGGACTTGGCTGTTACTATTATCTCTGCTATGGGTGAAGAAGCTGCTATTTCCTTCAAGGATGCCCCAAAATAAGCTAATAAACGGGTAGTTTTCTGTTTTATATGTATATTTACGTATCAAGAAGTAGGCAGTAGCGACAAGCGTAGATAGCAGTTAGGTAGTTAAGTTAAAGTTGGAAAATGAAGTTACAGTAAAAGAATGGAGTGATTTCAACGGGGCCAAGTTATAAAGTTTTCAGAATACCTGAAGATCTCCAATTTTGATGAAGTAGTAGATCTTGTGGTTGAGGAATCGGACAAGCGAAGGAGGAGAAGCGTGGGAATTAAGAGTTGATCAAAGTGTATAACAGGAGCTTCAAATTTGGTTAGGGAAACACAGAAATAACGAAGCAATTAATAAGGAAGGAAAAAAGGGTAAGAAAGTTGTTCAGGGAAGGATTTTTTTGATTAGGGTGTTGCAGAAGTAGAGGGCACAAGTATAGAGCAAATGTATAGAGAAGATGTATAGAGCAGATGTATAGAGCGCAGGTATAGTGAGTCTAAGGAAAAAATTGAGATGCCCCAAGACTTCAAAAATTTCATAAGTTACAATCCTTTGCATTCCCATAAGTTGACGTCTAACGGAAGCACCAAGTTGGCCCACAAGTATACATCACTACATTCTAAATGGGTAATAGTGATCAGCTCATTGCCGCTCACGCCTAGAATTCTTCAAAAAATAAGAAAACCGATATTTTTCAAGATGATTAGCAGATGGGCAAGGTAGGGGCAAAACAAAGTTAAGAAGCAATATAAAGTGCTGTGGGAGGAAATTTCATTAGTAAAAAATGGGCTTGAAAATCACATAAACCCAGATGCAAAACTTGTATAGAGTAGTGTAGACCCCATCTCGACCCATGTGTGTGTGCATTTGCTATGTGGGCTGGGGACAAAGACTGGGGTAGATGCGTCTAATGTACATAATAGGCAATTTTGCATTTGCGAGGGCATGCGAATTATCAGGTGGGGAGATCACCAGACGATGGCCAAACAATAAGGATAAGCGACTACGTATGACATGGTCGATGACAATAAGGATAGCAGGAAGAATAAACGAGATGGAGTGACACATTGTGGCGGTGTCGATAAGCAGGGACCTATAAGACGCCTCTCTCTTGACGGAGTTAAGGGGGACTTCACTGTTACAGCCTCCAGAGTCCGCTGCAGGGAGAAAAAATAGCAGATAAACAGCGATAAAAAAGCGACTCATCTGTATAGCAACTGGAGAACGAACAGCCTGATTGATGCGGTCAGCGGCAGAACGAAACCCAGTAAGTAGCTAGCGGCTTCACATCGGGAACTGGTTTCAACATCTCGGATCTTTCATAGCTTTGTCACACTCTTTGCTACTCTTTGTTAATCTATGGTACTCTTTTGTACTCTTTCTCATGACAGTCTCCCAGCATAATATACGCCGAAGACTCCGCTTACTGCACGGAAATGCTGCGGAAGGCGGCACTTCTGGCGTTAGACAAAGGGTAGAGAAAGGGGAGAAAGAAAAAGAGCAGAAAAAGATTGCCGGGGCAGGCAATGAGCAGCACATAATAACCACTAAAACCAACAATATTTATTCAATACATATATCCATCCAATCCATCCATTCGTCTCCATTCATTGAACAACACATCCCCATACTCACATTCTCTCCATCTCACATCCCAGCCTCACCCCGTATCTCTACATAAATCCCCCTCTTCCCCACATAGCCCCTAGTCTACTCGACTTATCTCGCAGTACAATACTTTAATCCGAGCATCACAACCTTTGACATATTCCTTCTATAAATTGCCCATTTTTTGGCCTGCGGGCATTTTTATTTTCCGCCCGCTACCTGATCTACCCCCTCCACGGTCGAACTGCTTGAAGCTATTCAATATACTTTTCTATCTGTATTAGTTGTAAACCAGTTATCTATCCTGAAAGTATATCAGCAACCAGTTCCCGCTGCTTCTTGGTCTATTTATCACCCCCTCGAAATTATTGCTATTCTCTGCTGCGGCTGAGTTTCATCTTCGCTTAGGCTCAGATCAGAGAGACCCCCATCCTCTGTGGCCACACTGAAATTAGCATCAAAAGTCGCTAATACACTCCCCTGACTTCATCAGTGTCAGGAGTGGGCTTAGACCTACTGTATTAATACCCTGGATACCCCCTCCTCCCCCCTTTAATCCTATATTTCAAAGACCGTCAGGGTCCCTTACCACCAAATCCTTTCCACCCCCCCCTCCCTTTTGATCATGTCTGTGCTGACTCCACCGCTGCCCATATCTACCCTGGCCCCCTCGCCGTTACCCACGTCATCCTTCATGGATTTTTCATGGTCGACATCCACCACAGGCGCTTCCAATACCGCCACATCCCTGTCCTCGGGTTCCTTTGTAGGAAACACCTCTTCCACTATTCTCTTCTTTCTAGCCCTTGCAGTAGGGGTTTCTATAGCCCTACTCTTTGTTTTCTTCACTCTACGATACTTTGTTAGATCAAAATATGGTCTATTAGCATACCCCATATCTCACAGGGGCCTTATATTGGCGCTTCCAGAAAACATTCCTCGTACTTCAGAGTTAAACCCCATAATTGACGACCGGGACCTCCAACAACAACTAGACTATCTCAGAGAGAATCTCTTCCATGGGGAAGACTTTTTAGCGTCTCAAATGCTCGGAGGGAGACGCAGAAGACGCCAGGGCCGCTTCAGTAGAATGAAAAAGCTCAAACCTGCTGAAGTTGAACAGCTATTCCCCATGCAAACTTACCACAAATGGCTTAATGGAGGACAAGATCAGGCCAAGGAAAGCCGTGCTGGGATTCTTCAAGAAGATACCACTGAGGAACCTGCCTCTCAATCTGATAGAGACGACGAGGTTATTGAACTAGGACAGCAATTAAGAGCAGTAACTAGTAGTCTGACTGCCAAGGCAAGCAGTAGTAATGACTGTATGCCCGTAGCAAGTGAAAATGATCTTGGTAAAGACCAAAAGAACATTGCCATAGTTGTAGAAGATGCCCAGAGTGAAGATAAACTGACCACTAGTCATGGCGATAGCCACGGTGACTTGCATTTCACGTCCGGAACGTGTGCAATTTGCTTGGATGTGCTTGACGATGACAGTATCGTAAGAGGATTAATCTGTGGACATGTGTTTCATGCAGAGTGTATAGATCCATGGTTGACCCGTAGAAGAGCATGTTGCCCTATGTGTAAGAGAGACTATTTCTACAAGAGCGAGCAGAATGGAAATGATAGAGATGACAGTAACGGGGGAAGTGGTGAAAATGGCGAAAATGGTGAAGATTCCCAACAGAACGACGAATCCATTCAAAATCTCCCCAACCCAAACCTACACGAGCGAAATGAGCCGTCTAATCACAATAATACCTCCAATGATAACACTAACAACACAAATAGCACAGGTGCCCACCATAACTCAGAGAGGACCAATCTGACTGACAATATCAATCAGAATGGAACTCAGAATGGCTCAGACATAGATCTCGCCATGCTACGTAATGACCCGACTCTTCTTGCGATGCTTCAGGAAATGGTTCCAATAGGAGAACGAGTTCGGATCTTATTGAGCAACCCTGCTTACCAGCTGGCGGGAATCGAAGAAAAAGCCAATTTAGAGGTCGAAAGAAGAAGATCTAACCCGTTAAAACGGTTGTGGTGGGCCTGTATGGGTATATCGAAACAAGATTTATACAACAGTGTGGCATATCGCTTATTTAAAGAATACCGTCGTGAGCTGCGAGAGAACTCTGAAGCTGAGAGGAGAGAAAATGAAAGAGAGAATGGTAGAGAGAGTCGAAGAGAGAGTCGAAGGGAGAGCCGAAGAGGGAGCCAAGAAGGGTTCGAACTTCGAGAGATGGTGGAGCAAAGAGTTTAATGAAGATCCGGAAGTCGGGTCACGATCAAGTAGTCATCTATTTGTAATAATATAACGAGAAGACTTGAGGCTTGTAGATGTTGTTTCTGGTGTCAGAGACGCTGGGCTGGGGATCATTGCTCAAAGAAAAACCTAAATGTCTAAGATTGGAAAGAAATTGCATGGTTGATAAAGACCTCAAACAATAGAAGAGCTTAATGAAGCACAACAGAGTTGAGGAAGGCAGTAGATACTAGAAATCTGTAGAAACACGCTTATGCTTTAAAATTAACGTAAAACCTTCATTGCTACCACTATTGATGCGGACATTGGGAGTCGCAACACTAAAAGATCTACCGATTGCAAAGGCTTTCCTCTACCTTTGCCTCACTAAAAGGTGATGCTAATGTATACTTGCTATAAACAATATAGTTATTGAAATTACGATCAAATTCTACAGAATTGCTTTCATATCAATCCTTAAGTGTTGCATTTGTCGATCGGTCGGTGCCGTATACAACGGGCTTACTATAATCTACTGTGATCGCCAAACCTGGGTCATTCTTCTCAGTGGTGATACCGCCCAGTGAAAAAGATATATGTCAATACATCCGTAATCAAACCAGTTGTATGATGTATTCCCGAAAAGGCACTAAACACCATTTCAACAGTCAATTCATCAGTCGTATTTAAAAGTGCCAAATGTCTATAGAATTGTGCTTCAGCTATCAATTAGTTAGCATCACTTAGTAAGCACACACTTCCTGGCTACTCTCATGAGCCACTAATTCTTTTTTTTAATTGTCATAGTTCCGCGACCAGTAACCTTATTTAAGATGCTCAAAGAGGAGCAAGAGGGTCCACATCTGCCCCCACACTCCAAAAGATAAGACTACATCTTCAAGTTCTTGATTCAACCAGACGTTCATACCAAAATTTCACCTATGTATAAAGCGATTACGTCTCATTCACCTACCTTTTCGACCCCTTCTCTACCTCTGACCATCTCCACAGAGAAATGTCGTGCCGCAACTGAAAACCCCAAACCTGCAAAATTCATCAAAGTTTTTCATTTCCATCTTGCGTTCAAGCACATTCAAAACACACTAGAAACGCTAAATCACCATGGGTATGTACATTCTACAACTATTCCAACACCGAAAGATGCTCTGACGATATCATCTTTGCTTCTGACCTTCTAAAACCGTCCCCAACTCGTCCTACTGACCTCATCGGACTAGGCGATTTTTTTTTTTGGCTAGGCGCCGAAGAAATCAAAACCGCTTCTGAATGGCGCCTGACATGCTTAAACTACTCCAGTAGGACAATTCAGAGACATCTTAAGCATTATATATACCATCTACCGACCAAAAAAACTCACATGTACTAACAGCAGCTCCTAAAAAAAGCGTGAAAATGGACTTGGGGTCCTTCTTGGCGGATGACTCGCTTGGAGGATCCTGGGCAGATGGAGAGATTGACATGGCTTCCATCGGTGTCCCAGTCAACAACAACAGCACCAGTAGTGCCACCACTTTCTCTCTGAGAAGAGCTGCCGAGTCCTCCTCATTCGGAAGAGAAGATTTCGGTGAACAAAGACGTGAAAGACAAGAGTATCCAATCCCAGATGCTCCTCCTTACCGGGCTAGAGTTGGAAATTTGCCATGGGAAGCCACCGAACAACTGCTTATAGGCTATTTCGAAACAAAGTTGGGTGCTCAGGACATTGTTTCTGACGTCAAGTTACCAGTTGATACCAACACGGGCCGTTTAAGAGGATTTGGATTCCTTACTTTCGCCACCAGAGAAGATTTAGAGGAAGGATTAAGATTATCATCTTCTGAATTCAATGGTAGACGTATTTATGTTGATGTTGCCGCTCCTGAACGTCAGGATGTTTTTGACATGGACTGGAGAGGAGGTAGAGGCTCTGGACTTACCAGTCAACGTGGTGGTGATCGTGGTGATCGTGGTGATAGACCTCCTAGAGCAGCAGAACCAGATTTGGACTGGGGAAGTGCCAGAGGATCCGGAGTTTTACCTCCTAGAGAGCCCCGTGGAGACAGACCACCAAGAAGGGAAAGAGAAGAGCCAAACTTGGACTGGAGCAGTGCTAGAGGAACCGGTGTTTTACCACCAAGAGAGCCCAGAACCGATAGACCTCCAAGAAGAGAAAAGGTGGAGGCTGATTTGGACTGGTCTTCTGCCCGTGGAACCGGTACTTTGCCACCAAGAGAACCAAGAGGAGAGCCAAGAGAAGGTAGAGAGCCCAGAGTTGCCCGTCCTAAGAAGAATGAACCTGATTTGGACTGGGGTAGCGCTAGAGGAAGTAATGCTTTGCCACCAAGACAGCCAAGAGCCACTACGGCCACCAGCACTGGAGAACCAAAGGCTGCACCAGCTGATTCTTTCGACTGGAAGAGAGGTCAGGCTTTAGAACCAAAGGCCACCACTGCCTCTTCTACCGCCTCTTACAGAAAGAAACAGAGCCAAGAAGAGGAAAAGCCCGAGAAGAAGCAACAGAAGTCTGCATTTGACGTGTTGAGAATCGACTCAGATGAAGAGAATGAAGATGACGAAGAGGAAAAGGGGAAGACCGCAGCTGAGGTATTGAGCGAAAAAGTTTCAGATTTGTCCGTTTAAGCTAGTAAGTAATAGATCCATTTGTATTAAGAAGGGTGGAATAGTAGAGGGGTTGAAGAGAAGGTAGAAGAGTAGAAGAGTAGATTAGAGCAGTTTGAGGGGGGATGATCAGTCTGGTGCAAGGGTGTTTGGAGTCTATGTTGATGCAAATTGCCGCAGACTAATTTGTCTTCATTGGGTCTAACCCAGGGGTTGAATGTCCCAGGACACTTTTGGAGACAACTACTACTGTGCCATTTTCAAGGGCGATGTCCTTATCGTTGTGAGGCGGTGTAGAGGGCTAGTTGTGTGCGAAGAGAGTAATGGAACGAAGTAGAAAAACAGGAAGTCAACCGATTCATAGACATAATTCGAGGAAGACAAAGAACTAGACTAGCGATATATTGAACGAGGAACATGGATTATATACATCTTATCCATGATTATTATACAGATGGATATACCTAGAGAAGGATAATAATAGTGGTACTTGGATGTATGAGAAAGAGAGCTGCGAAAAAATTCCTGAAGAGTCTCAATCATAATAAAGATCTGGTATCAATGATTAGCTATAGAAGTAATTTTGGCAGATAGATGCAATATTAACAATATCCATTACCCTAATGTATGATCATGTTGTCGCAACAACCTACTTATGTAAATCAGGCCATAGTCTCATTGATAGCCCTCACGTCTATCCACTGTACTAAGAGCTCATGCAACCCCCCATATTTGATTAATTTCCTGTAGAGAGAGAGAGAGAGAGAGAGAGATAGCACAGGGAACGAAATTGAGATTGAAATATTGCCGTGCTAAAGTTTAAGACCCGTCAGTTGTCCAATATACTAGCTATAACCCAATCGGCCGCTTTTCCACTTCAGTTTTACAAGATGAGCTCGCTGGACGACTTCTACTTGATGGATGAGACTCAAATCTACAAAAAAAGCAGCCCAACGCCGCTAGACAATCTCTTAGCTCTCTATGATATTGAAAAAGTGGCCAAATCTTTAGCCAGAACCAATCCAGATGGTTCGAAAGGAGTCAAATTGAGGAAATCTTATAAGAACCACATTCAAGATTTGCCTGGGAAGCATCAGATTCCTAGTTCTAAGCCAATTCCACCGACAATATTGGATCCTTCTATTCCACAAACGCCGTTGATCATTAAGCCTTTAGATTCGACCTTGATGGATGCAGCGTTAAAGTTCGAAAAGACTCCAATAAATGGGCTTCCAGGCTTCAACACAGCCGATTTGGCTATTCATGACCAGCAGGTCTTGATGCGGGGTGATGATATCAATGATTACGACGAAAGTAAGAAGAATAAACGGAAAAAGAAGATCCAGAATGGTGGCGGCCCATTCAAGAAGCAACATATATAGACCTTTATGGAGAAGAAGCAAATCCAAGAAACCATTGAATAGACCATTCGTAACTGATTCATGACGTCAAACTCAAAAGACCATGTATTTTTCCTCCATCGATACCTAAATCATAATTACCATAGAGTACATTGTATTCATAATTCAATATCCTAATATAATCATCGTAATAGAAACATCGTAAAAGATATATATGAAACCCAGGATAGCCTATGATAGCTAGCATGATAGAACCATCATAATGGAATCATCACATACTTACGTATATTTCTATATTTATACATGAGAGGAAACACAAGTCTCATGGTTGCATTCATATCATCCAAAGCATTCACGGGTTCTTCTGACTACCTTCTATTCTTACCCTGATTGATATTGACATTGTTTGCTTTGAATGGGTCTATTGATGTCTTTTGCTTGATATCTTTATGCCCTTTTCTATTCTCACATAATCACATACAACTTATAACCTAAATCATCAAATATAATAAACTTTGTACATAATACACTAACTCCAGCTCTCATTACCTTTCCCAGTCATCGTTCAAGTCGTTCCCGTCGTCGTTCTTGTGACCAACGACAACTGCCGTTGCCGTGGCGATTGCTCAAGAAGTTCCAGAGTCAGAATCTGCGTATTGTATTGTTTCACAGACTGGAGTGGCCTCTTCAGTTTCTTCTGGTCCTTGTACTTTCGTGACGAGAATTTATTACGAAGTAACAGACCAGTGTGTCCCAAAAGAGCCTTGATAACGAATTTTTTGAACATCATTGTTATGTCAAGCATGGTAACCACCATCCGGTCAATAGTAAACTTAGGTAGCAGAATAAGGAAATTCTGTACATTTAAAATTCTCCAAATACCATTACGACACTTTATAGACACTTCTACAACCAAAGATGGGATTAGGAACTTCCCAATACTGATGAAACGCTTTGACCGTTTGTACATCTCGTCCACATTTTTGGCACCATGGATTTTTAGCGACTTAGACGTGGACAGCTTTGTATGTGATTCAGCGGTTGTTCCCGTTGCCTTAGAACATCCCGGTGGCTTTGATGTAGTAAGACTGGTAGAGCTGGGCGCCGTGGAGTCCGAAGCTTCACTGAAACCTTCAGATTCGGTATTCTCTTCGTCCTCATTACCTTCTTCATCTTCATCATCTGCATCTAACTCCTTCAATTTTGCTCTGGTGATTATTGGACTCTCGCTTATATTGTTACCCTTCCCGAAAACGTATTCCATAATCTTCTTACCAGTATAATCATCTATCTTAACCTTCAATGGCTTGGCATCAACTTTGAACAGCTCGATGAATTTGATTCCTCCAACTGGTCGGTTCATCTTCCAATTCACCACAATCATGTTCTTGTTCTTATCATTTTGACCTTCTTCATTATCTTGAGAGAAAGGTTCAAATAAAATTGGGTGTTCGGCTTTGGGTAGCAAATTGAACACTTGCATCATTAAGACTTCAACCCGGTTTAAATTAGAACCATCTTCATTAATTTCTCTTCGACATCTACCCTTCGCTAGCGCCAAATCAAGAATAGGCTGCCTATCTTCACTTATCATATGGACAATGATTTCATCGGCACTGATCGTCCAATTAGCCACAGCCTTATTCGTTTCAACGGCATGTTGCCCCTCACCTTGCAAAACAGAGTACAGTAAGAGGAAGATTTCTTCTAAAGTGACCCCTTTCTCACTAGTAATGGCATCATATTCGTTCCACCCCTCATTGTCTAAGAAATCTTGTCTAAATTTGAAACTGTCCTCCAAATATGCAAGTAAATTGTAGTAGTCTCGAAGTGCTTTAATCTTTCGTTTCAAAGACCTTAAATCTTGCATGTCAATAGACAATTTCAATTTCTCAAGCTTGTTAGCGATATCGGCACTTACAGGCTGGAACAATAAAGTATCTAAGGCTATCATGTATAAGGACATATACTGTTTACTTGTACATGAAACTACCACCTTTGGAATATCCACCCTTAGAACATTGCCTACAATCTTATTAAATGTTTCACCTTCATCATCACCTCGAGGCTTAGACTTAAGTTTATCAAGAGTAACCATGAAGCTTGTTTTTTGAACAATTACGTTCTGAACTCCTATTAAAGAGCTGTCTTCACAAACTTCTTCACCAACCCATGGTGGCCATTTGGTCTCATCTCGTCCCATCATCCAGATTGAATTTGTATGTTCATCCTTTTCGTTAAGTAAAAGAACATTTGCTTCTTTAACTAAAATACCATACCTTTGAATCAATTCCTGGGCAACTCGGGACTTTCCACTACTACTCTCTTCCATCGCGTTGACCATCACTGTCTTGACATCAATGGAAAGGGTTGTCACAAGCATTACTGTATCTGGGTATTCATCACTCATGAATTGAATTTGAGGAGAAATCACCTTCAACAAGTAATCATGTTTCACTTTTTGGTCATCTTTAGTTACTCTATTCAAAATTTCTTCAAACTTAGCAATTCTAGTTTGGGAAGATTGCTCTTCAACCTCCCGAATGTCGATGCTAGTTTTACCCGCAGTTTCCATCTTTGACATCGCTTCGGTGGCCTGATCTCCATTTAATTCTAGATCAATCATACTTTCAAGAACTGACACTGTTTCATGACTAAGAAATTTTCTGGCATTAGCCTGATACTCCACGGCGGTGAAATATCTTAATAAGATGTCCTTAATGCTGACATTCCATTTCACAATCGGACAAATAAGTAAGAACTTATTTTGAAACCCTTCAAATTCATTCAAGGCGGCATTTTTATTTAAATCTTCAAAGGCGTTTTCAAGAATTTTGACTCTCTTCTTCAAATCTTTCTTATCCTTCAAAGTTTTTTGCAAATGCTTAATTCTAGCATCATAAAGTTTCCAAACACTGGAATAGAGGTCTAGTTTTCCTAACAGACAATCATGAACCTTTTCTTGGCCCAATCCTTTATGGAAATCATCAATAGACAGATGATTATTTCGGTGATACGAGAAGCTTTCTGTAAAAATGAATGAATGGCATTTAAATTTGGGTTTATACTCGGCAAGTGATGGTTCAAATACATTCTGGTAATCAAGTGAATCGAACCATTTTGATTTCTCCGACTTTGAATGAGTTTTAGAAAGCTTGTCAAAAATTGTAGTTACAGTTCTCATATCAATTGACAGAAAGTGACATTCACCAACGTTGAACACCATTTTAGATATTTCTTTATTGGCACTTTCTTTATCGTCAGAATGATATTGTGGTTCTCGTCTTTGATGGAGATCCAATACAAAGGAATCAACCCTTGCCTTCAATCCTACAAATTCCACAGTATCTTTATCTTCTTCTGGCATGCTATTGTCGCTCTGTAATAAGGTGAAATCCTTATCACTGGACAAATTTTTGATCTTGTGAATATGTGATATGGTAAACGAATTGAAATTGAAATCAAACTTATTAGAAAACAAGTGTTGAGAGAATTTTTGACTAGATTTCAATTCACCAAACATTCGACCACGTCTAACTGGAACCATCATATTGCCCGCAAATAATTTCCACCAACTAAAAATAAGAGTAAACACGTCAGGGGTTAAATAAATTGCATTCTTAGCCTTTTCGGTATTCGAACTCAAGGAAATAACCATATGAATAAAATCACTTCTAAATCCTTTATAGGAATCGTGGCCTTCTTTAACATATTTCGGGTTATAAAGCTTGATTTTGTAATGAGGGATTGCATCCAAAGTAAACTTGTTATCAGTATCGCTGGATTTCTTTTCTAAGCCATTATTCAGAGTTTTCTTTCTTTCAAGTAGGAATCCCACAGTAAATTGAACTCCGCCCTTCAATTGCAACACAGTCTTCTCGTTAATTCTTGAACTATCTGAATAAATTTCTCTAGGTGCATCGGGAACATCTTCTAAGTAGTAAGCAAACAAAGAAGTTACAAGATTTTTAGCCTTTGGTAAGAATGTCTGTTTCGTGGTAGGTCGAATCCAACTAACCAACGGTTCCGCGAGAAAGTTGGGAACAAAGAATGAAACTTCATCGGCACAAACCTTGAAAAGTGATCTTGAATCATTATCTTGATTAACATTCCATTCCACATTTTTCTTAAATCCGAGGACGAAACCGGAGGAGTTACCAGTGAGTTTATATGGATCTCTGGATCCTTTGATTGCAACATGTAAAGACGATTCGTCAGCAACCAGAATCTTGAAATTACCATGGATGATCAATTTCATTTTATCCCAAATACCAAGCTTTGGCGAAATATCAACCGGTGGTTTAGAGAATTGATCGAAATTAAGAGTCATTTGTTGTAATGCAAACAGATATGATTGACCCCAAACAAATCTTGTTGCATTCCTTCCGTTGAAATGGAATCGAAGATCAGAGAATATCTTAACAGTAGCCAATGACTTATTGATATGCATACAATAATCTGAATCACGTATGAGCGGAATCTTAAGGCGTCTGAGATTCTCATCATCAGTCACCAATTCTTCAGCAATAAATAGATTACCCTGGGTGAAAAATGCATAACTACCGTCCAAATTGGAGGGTACATGAAGTAATGGTAAAGGATAATCTCTCAAGTGCATTCGAAATTCTTGCATCTTTAAGCTCAATTTCAAAGGTACAAGGGTAGAGTATTCGGTTTCGAGTGGAACACCTTGACCAAGACGATTAATGAGCTCTGGTACATCCTCGCCCGAACTACACACCAATGCATCAACTTTTTCCAAATATATCGAAGTCAAAGGTGGCTGTTTAAGACCTCCTAAAACATCTTTGTTATAAATTGGGTCGATTGTGGTTTCATTTCCAAGTAAAAATGCTTTGTTTTTGAGGAGCTCATCTTCTAATGTTGCCTTGTAAATATTCACTTTTCGAATCCATGATTCGGCGAACGTGATATACAACTTATTCTTCTTTTCCTGATAATCCTTGTCTTTCTTATCTGCTTGATTATTGAACAATTCCAAAAGCTCTAAGCGCTTTCTTTGTTCAATAAGTCCAAGTTGATAGATAAAAGATAACTCCGACTCGAAAGGATCATCTTCCATTAAGAACGAGATTGTTCTCAGTAATAAATGAACGTTGGGAATTTTTGGAGGCTTCATAGATTTAGGTCCAACAGTCATTGATTGCCCCGTTTTACCTAGTAAAGTTGCCACCAAATGTTTGATCGTTTTGACGGTAATTCCCAAATTATCGAACAAATGGTAAACCACAAAATTGTGAGTTTGAATAATCCTTATTCCTTTAGAGTCAATCTCGACCAAATTTTCTGCAGTTTTGTCGATGGTATACTTGGTTTTATCGACGCATAAGAATCTTGTCCACTTTCCAGGAACTGTGGGTGATGCACCGAAAAATCTTGCAAGGAGGTGTTCTACAAAAACAACCTTCTTTTCCAATGCCACCGTGGTACCAATTATTTGGATTTTAGAATTAAATTCGTCGTTTAAGGATGCTTGAAGGGTAAACGCTTTGATATCAACCCGAAGCAGTATGAAGTCGAGAAGAGAGTCTTTTCGTTTCTGTTTATTTTTGGTGATAACATTTCGATCTTTGACCCATTTCTCCTTCATTTCTTTTAGTGGAACCAAAACAATTTCTCGAATAACATAGACACTGCCTAAAATCGTAAACAAATTGAATTTGTCGTAATGAGTATCAATGGTGTCAACCTTTCCGTTAAGTTTTATTACCGGAATTTTATCATGGTTCACAGCGTCCCATGAAAATTGAATTGCTGGAACCTCCAAAAACGACTCGTTATTAGATCTGAGGAATATGTCCGTGGTTTGAAACTTCAAATTATAATAGTTTTCAACGTCATCTTTATCCGAAAGAGTCAATGCAATTTTTTTGACAGAAATCTGAACCTTCCTAATGTCGTAATTCTCTTTGCCCAAAGCAAGATCATCAGAACTCAAGAAAATTGATCTCGAACCAATGCAAATGTCTATTTTGTTAATATTTATAGAGGCTTCTAAAAGCCAAAATGGTAGCTTTCTGAAAATTTTTTCCCTGATAGGAGTCTGGTTATTGTACTTTGCAAATGCTTCCGGATCAATCTTAACTCTTTCCTCGAGTAACTCATTCAATCTTAAATTTAAAACACCAGTGGTTAAGGCCTGCCCAACCTTATTATTCAAATTGTGAAGAATGTTACTGATCCCTCTCAACACTTTCAAGTCAGAGAAATTGACGTTGATTGAATTGAAATTTACTGAAGGAACGATTTTGAATTTCTTAAATACATTCATATTAAACCTTACAGATTCAATTTCAAAAATATTACTATGAATGTTTTGAATGTCCTTGTTTGTGGATGTTATCAACGATTTTTCAACATATGATACCACTGGTTTCAAAACATTGACCAAGCACTCATATTCTGAGTTAGCGGTAGTTATGATGTGCATATCAAGATGAGAGTAAGAAAAATTAACCATTTCCACACAATGACGCTCGTGATTTTCGTATTGAATGATAGTTCTTGGTTGCTCAATAGTCATCTTCACTTCAATTCTGGGATAAAATTTGTGTATTAATGATAACAATTTCTTCTTGGTGGTAATTTTATTGTCATCAAGGCCTTCGGATGATGACATCTTATTGGTAACGGTAGGGTCTTCGCCAACGACCGTCGCTTCGGACTCAGAGTCCACTTGTGGTTGTGGAGAGGATTTTGCATCAGTAATACTGGCCCTGGCAGATTTATTTGGGAATTCCTTGGTGTAACTTTTCTTCCATTTCATGAACTTGTTGATTATATGCATATTATTAAATAAAGCAGCAAATACATGGGAATCAAGATCAAGGATTGGACTACTAGCTGAGATGAAAAGCTCAGTTACACAATCTTTCAAATCATTACCATTTGCCAAATACTGTAAGAAATTTGACTTGTAAGAAATGCTTGTATTTGGGACATTCAAAATTTCGTTATTGAATTGAATTGAACGGCCACTAACTTCTTTAGAACTAGTGTAATTGACGACAATTAATTGGGTAGTTAAAGTCAATTGAGTGGCAACGTTTTCAATTGGATCAAACAATATTTGATACCCTGGCGTCTTGGCGTCGATTTTGGAATAATCAAAGGAAACACTACGAGTAATGAATTCTACAGAAGTTGCCGGTCTTGCGGCAGCAAAATAGGAGTCAAATGACTCGTTATCATCGAAACTAGTAAGAGGAATATCAACTATCTTCGTATTGGCCAAATGGAAGGAGACTTCTTCGACGGTAGATTGAAATTTCAAGTACCTTTGTTTGAATTTCACATATGCGGTGCCCTGTTTGGACTGGGTTGGCTTTGTTTGTTTACGCAGATCTATCTCTACCTGTTCTTTCAAGTTGAACTCATTGTCGTATCCCAAGAAGATCTTTATAAGTCCAAAGGCCAGGATTCTGATTCGATTCACTGACGATTTGATGACTACCCCGGAGATAAACCCGTTTTCTAGGCTGACCTGCCACCTCACATTCAATTTGAAGACATCACAAGATAGCGGTGGGTTTGCTTTATCTTCAGGTTCGCTCCCCATACTTGAAGTTTCTTGAGTAGTCCCCCAGCATTTAGATGATCCAGCATGTAATGACAGAGTTGATGTGTTGTTTAGTACAAGCATGGTGTGAAATTTCAAAGTATCATTATTCATGGGGGCATATTTTGAAGTCTGGGTCATTCTTAAGTAGTCGACAGATATGCTACCAAAATGTTTGGTCATTCCTTTACGTTCGGTGATTAATTGTGAGTTTCTTATCTCGATGTCAAGATGGGGGAACCGGGAAAGAACTGCTCGAATAGCAGCAGCAATATACCTATTTTGGGGATATATCGAGATAAATATATCTTTCAACAAGATATTGGGGTCATCATCTTCCAGTTTGGGCGAAGAAGATTGACTTTTGCAAGAATCTGACCTCATTATATCCTTCAAACGGATTTGAACATCGTCTATAATAAGTTGACGAGAATTTCCCCAGAGTCTTAAACGGATCGACAGGGCCTCTAGATTTATCTTTTTCGAGGAAACCTTGATTCCGTTCACCAGAATACCATTATTGATTGTTATACTTCTGATATAGAAACCAGAGGCGGTATATATTATAAGCCATATGGCTCTCCAACTCAAGAAAGCAAGTAGTGCGTATAGTAGACAATAGTTAAGCAGAGGCATGGATATTCCAGCTAGTACTCTGTGTACGGAGAACATGATAGGGCTAGTATCTCCTTGGAGTGTCAACGAGTACTGCGGCTGAATATTAGGTTCTAAATATCCCTTATAACTGCCTATAATGATGGGGTGTATGGTCTTGAAACTTCGGTGTATTGGGAATTTGCTACCTCTTTTTGGTTCCAGTTGCGCCCGCCTAATTGTATGCACGCATGGAAGCCGCTGGCTGCAGTGGGCTGGCTTGGGCCTACGAAGATCGCGTAATTGCGGAGAAGAGGTAATAATACCAGGGTATTTACATGTGTTTAGGGGTAGTTACATTGTTCTACGAAGTCAACTACAAGTTGGAGTTATTTTCTTGCCCGTGTAATTGAACTTTAGTCTACGATATTACCTGAAGCAAATGTGGTAGGATACATTTCACAACCACTCCGAGACCAAGATCATGCATGACATATATTGGGCTAGCGCGGGCTATGTGATAGGAGGAGATAATTGCTGCGGTAGATATCTCCGCAAGTATCTCCATCACATCGCCCTCGTTCTTTTTTTTTCAATTCTCCTCTTACTGTGCCCGCTCCTCCCGATTCTTTTCTTTAACCTCCTCCCTCTGAAGTGCTCTTCTATTCTACTGTGCTCATCTCACCGACCCATTTTGGCATTTTCGCAGCAATGTTGTCTATTGCCTAATTCGATTTTTTTTTTTGATGGCCGCCCGTCAAGTATCGCCGATAGCCGTGTACCCGCTTATAGCCATTGGGAAAAGTTGGCGTATGCCAAGTTAAACGTTGCCGTTTGACACATATCGTCCGACAGATGATGTCAATGATAAATTACAGTGAAGGCATTAAAAAACTGTCTTCACTATATCAATGCCTTCTTTGTCTTTGTCTCTCTTTATACCTCCCCTATGTTTTCTGTATCACAATAAATACACTTCATGCCCTTTCCGCACCGTTTTGTTTTCTTGTTCTCCGCTTGCCCAACACCAGTGTCGGCTAACCCATCACGGTGGGGAACAATATGGTCCACTGGTGTGGATATATCGGAGATAAGACGGCTGTCTCGCTTGGAAACATCAAAAAATGGACAATTTAAAAATGATATCTCACTTAGCATTCACAAAACATAGTCCTCGCTTGTTGAATTGGTCGTTTGCTCGCTCGCTCAACCACTAACAGTCTTAGGGCTCGCAGCCCTAAGCACGTGCACTCTCAAATCCACGATGGGGCATCATAGAGTGAGCACCTGCACACAGCTTACATGGCGTGTATACACCAGAAACTTCCACTGTGCACTGCGAAGGAAAAGAGTGAAAATTTTTAGAAGCGTTTAGTTAGAGACTCTACTCAGATATCAAAAGTATGTTGAAACCAGCGCTGTGAGCGATCAGAATGATGAGCTAGAAGCTCTAGAGGATACCATGAGGACAATGTATGACAGACGTGCATTCCCGGCGCATGTAACGACCGAATCGTAGAATCTGAACGTCAGGAAACTGCTCAAACGAGTCGTGATGAAAATGTGATGTTTCTTGAGTTGTGCCTCCATTATGTTCCCACTCGGTGATGAATGGGTCCAGATAATTTTAGGTAGATGATGCCTGGTTCTGAATGTATGGAAACCATCTTAGATTAGCATCAAAGGTGATAGATGACCTAGATACTTCAATTCAGATAATCCAAGTTATGGTCGATCATCTGTTTTTGAAACTATTAGTACCATTCTTGACCAATAGTATCATGTTGAGAGAAGCACGTTCTGTCATTCTGGGCTACAATTCCTCATTCGTTTCCCTTCCCCGTGTCTATTTGCTGTCCTCATCTCCTTCTTTTTTTTGCCTTATACTAACAAACAGTGGCTGCCTCTTTACCACACCCAAAGATCGTCAAGAAGTACTCTAAGAAGTTTAAGAGACACCACTCTGACAGATACGCCCGTGTCTCCGAAAACTGGAGAAAGCAAAAGGGTATCGACTCCTGTGTCAGAAGAAGATTCAGAGGAACCATTCCTCAACCAAACATTGGTTACGGTTCCAACAAGAAGACCAGACACTTGACTCCATCCGGCCACAAGGCTTTCTTGGTCAAGAACGTCAAGGACTTGGACGTTTTGTTGTTGCACACTAAGACTTACGCTGCCGAAATTGCCCACAACATCTCTGCTAAGAACAGAGTTGAGATTGTTGCCAAGGCCAAGAAGTTGGGTGTCAAGGTCACCAACCCTAAGGGTAGAGTTGCCTTGGAAGCTTAAGTGGGTTTTTAAGTCATGATAGTTCTTAATAAAATGTACAAATATCACATGTAGAGTATGAGGTGGATGTTGATTGTCGTCAGAGAGTTATGTTTAAAAAGGTGATGTAAAGGAGAAGATTCGTCGTAAGGATTACAATAAAAATTTGATGATATCATGGTGATTAAAAAGTGATGAGCTGATGGGTGTTACAACGTGGTCAACACGAAAGATACAACCGAAATTGCAGTTGAATGATGTATGCTTTTGTTTATTCTTTTGTGTATTCTCTGGTGTGGGCTATATGTGTGTGTCTCTATGTAAGGGTTTAATATGTCCATCTTAGCGAAATTGACCCCAATGATGGACTTCTGCATTCCATTTGAGTCGGAAAAGTCCGATGGTAAGGAATACATTGACCCAAGTGCCCGGATATACATAAAGATTGACTACAAAGTCATAAATAGCCAGGGATGGCGAATGCTAATAAAAATGCTTATAAAAATGCAGACATATATAGAGGAAGTGTGAAACGAAACATACATATGTAGACACATCGTGGCCAAATTGTGGATCCATGATTTAGACACATGAAGACGACAGTATACTGTATTGACAAGATTTAGGAAAAGTCGGAAATTTCTAAGGAATTGACCAAAGAAATACACAGCTTTATTAAGAGAGTAGTCCATGCTAGCTCAAATTTACTGATCAATAGTTTCGAAAAAATGCTACAAAAATCCAGCCAATACATGAAACCTTTACTTTATAACGTAACGGACTCTAACACATAACGTACTCTTAAACTTAATGGACTCTAAAACTTAATGTACTAATTTGACTTAATGCGTCCAAATTTGCTTAATTCTTGTCTCTTTGTAATTGTCTTCGTTAGGTTGAGTTTGCGATGAAGAAGACCCGACACACCTTGTATCCATTGAACTGAAATTTGGAGCTAATAGAGTTCCTCTTCGAAGTTCCCAATGCAAATCAACAGTATCAATGCTTAACGACATCCGAATTTACAACTTTTAGGTACTCATATTACATCTTTACACTTCTACATCTTTACATCTTTACACTTTTACACTTCTACATCTTTACATCTTACGTCTTCAAATCTTTACATCTCTGTATCTTTACATCTTTACATTTGCTATTTCTCTATTCTCAATTCTGTATGAAAATGCTTCTATCTCTATCAATCATCTTCTTTGCATGCTTCCAGTGACAGCCGCCAGAAGCTCTAAGTGATGATGCTTTTTAATTTTATATCCCAAATCACACACCCCATTGCTGTCAAAGGTGATATCAGAGATGGGTTTCAACACCCGTGGCTTCAACTCGACTGGTATATCTTGCTCTCCAGCAACACTAGAAATGTCCAACGTCTCTGGGGCGTTCTCTGGAGCATCAGAAATCTCCAATTGATCCAATTCGAATGATGGACCCTCAATACCATCATCTGATTTGGCAATTGGTTCCTCACTCTTTTCTATCTCTGTTTGGATATCTTCTGGTGCTTCTTCAGGTTCATCTTTTTCTTCAATCGTATTGTCCTTTTCTTCATTTAATGCGGTATCCACGGTTAAATCGGGCTTTCCTTCTTTGACTACTGGCAAATTTGTCCCCGGAGATCCAATATCCAACATTGACAGAACCCTATGAACCAAGGATTCAGTAGATTTCTTTTGATGGGGACTTTTGTAGGTCAATGAAGATGAAGACTTGACCGATCCTTGTTCAGAATTGTTTCGTTTATGTTCTTCACTCTCACTTTTCTCTATTTTGGTGTCAATATGTTCAGGAGTACCTAAAAATCCGGCAGAATGTAAGTCTAACATGCTTCTGATCGGGGTATGTGGACCATCATGGTCATACGAAGAAATGGTGTTCTTCCTAGAAGTGGTTCGAGAGTTAGAAGCACTAGAATATCCAGATCCTGACCCCTGATTGGCCATGCCACTCAAAAATGGATCTATAGTCTGATCCTCGCTCTCATAAATACACATTTCAAGGCCGTTAAACCAGCTGTCTTTGAAAAGCTCATTGATATCATATCTACCAATTACAGATGGATCACAGAGCTTCCATGCAATTCTGGAAGCTCCAGTAGATTGAAAATTCGAAGCCCATTTAAACTCGGACCCTGGTCCCTTACCAGCATCCTTATTATGCTTGAAAACAGGATGAGCCGACGTAAATCGATCATGATTGAATTTATAGTCTCTAAATCCGTGATCCAAAGGTGAAGCACTTGAAAATGGAACACCACCGTATACTATACAGAAAAGCAACATACCGAGAGCCCAGCAGTCCATCTTAAATGGATCATAAGACCAATTCTTGAGTTCAGATGAACTTAATTCCTTCAATTTCATCACTTCGGGTGAGGAATAAGGAGGAGACCCAACATAAGCATGGGAAACCTTCACTGGGGACAGTAAATCGTCAGGGATTTCATGACCATAATCGCTGACTCCAAAGTCACAGATCTTAGCGATTCCATGTGAATCTAAAAGAACATTTTCTGGCTTCAAATCACGATGTACTATACCAATATCGTGCATAAATTTCAACCCATAGGCAATCTGTTTGAAAATACAGTATCTTTCAGATAAGGAGGTTCTCTTCCAACCAGGCTTAACGATGAAGTTAAAAAGATCACCTCCATTACAGAATTCTAAGATAAATCCCCAGGAACGGGTGAAACTGGCAAGCAGTTGGATTCTAACCAATTTCAACGTGTCAACTACATGACGAGATTCTCCACATCTCTTAGCCAAAATGAACTCTTTAGAGGTCCGTTCATAGAATTCTTCATCCTTTTCTTTACCCAAAATAGCTAACTTCTTCAAAGCATAGATTCTTTTCTTATGACCGATGATGTTTACTGTAAGGACATCAGCAGAACCTCCTGAGCCAATCTTACCATTGGTTTCCACTTCAAACTCGTCAAGAAGATTACTGACTTCTTGTTTATACTCGTCAGGTAAGTAATTATTCGGGTCTGCGATTGGATTGGCCAAGACTCGGGATCCTTCTTCAACCCCATTCATGTAAAAACTGGTAGTTCTTGGGGCTTCTGAAGAAGGAGACTTATTTAAACCGAATGGATTGTATTTAATCTTTTCGTGGTGTACTTGATTGGATGGCGTTCTAGCTTGATGACTCAAATTACTCAGCCTGATGGAGTTTTTATGATTGATACTTTGAATATGGGCGAGGGTTTCCGCTTTCGATAATTTTTTCGGTTTATGATCATCAACTCGGGTGGTTTTCTTCAATGACAGTACCAGATGAGACCTGGTAAGGTGCATGAGGTTTGCAGAGGAGCCAGCAGGGGTTGATGGTTGGGTCGAGGCCACCACTTTATTTGGAGGAGTCTTGATTCCAGACGCTTCGCCATCCAGATGGTTTAACGATGGCAGATTTGGTAATGGAACACCATTCTCTTTGGTCTTCTTATGAAAGACCTTTCCCACGTCTAAATGAAGACCAGCACCAGATGGTGATTGAGGGAGGTCCTCCTTGGACTTGTCCTTCTTATGGAAGAGGTGTTTAATTGAGTGGTGCTTTTCGACCATTTTTTATTAAGGGAGAAGATGGTAATCAGTTGAGTTGAGTTGATTAGCGAGTAGCGGAGATAACGAAAGGGGGAGGACGGGTGATGGAGGAACGGGGGAATGGGCAAAAAATTTTACAACCAAACAGTCCACTAAGAAACGACACGTTATCTATCGTTGTAGAAGAGAATCAGGATTGTTTCAATGGGTTCTGTAAGAACAGATGGGGTTGAAATGGGTAACCTGAAAAGGGTGTATTTCTACCTAGGAGTTGGCCGGCGGTGAAAACCTGGAAACGAGCAATGGAGGCGAATTAATGTCACAGAGGGTGGGACTCGAATTTTTGGTCGGTAATTCGTCAACAAGAGGTAGTCGGGGAGGAAACTGGGGGAAGAAGTTGGTTAAACAACAACAAAAAGCGGGCAAAAGTGGCTTTTAATCTAATCAGAAACCGGTGTTAATAGAAATATTATCAGAGAAAGCGACTAATAAAAGAAGGCTCGAAAAAGAAAGAATGGGCCAAATAATATCTTCAATATAGTAATTATGTAAATAATAGAAGCAAAAAAGACGAGCAGTCCAGTCGAGGATGGTGTAGGAAATAGCAGTGAACAACCACGGGCTCGGCACCGGGAGAGTGGTGGGGTGCGCTGATTCAAAGAAAGGGGGGAGGGGATAGGGCATACCAGACTGCAGTGGGCTAGACTACAGTGGGCTGGACTCCAGTGGGCTGGACTCCAGTGGGCTAGTCCCGGTGGAATTGTAGATTTAGTACCCTTTCCATTATTAAATTGTTGCCATGCCATAGTTTCTTGGTATGATGCTTATTAAAGTGTCATACCCGTGCATGGCTCTTCTATTGTCCGCCGCCCCCACGCTATTTGGCTTATTTCGCCGATACCTAGGCCGAAGCCAACAGAAGCAATGTTGGGAATCTGGATCTATAAAAGTAAGAGAAGGTGAGAGGCTGAGAGGATGAGGAGCTGAAAGGTGTGGGAGGAGGTGAGGAGGGGAGTCAGGGTGTTAGTGGCGGTGGTTCATGCAGCGTGGGGTGAAATAAGAAGCGACGAAAAATCGAATAATAGAGAATGGTAGAGGGAAGCAGGAAGAATAAGAGGAGCAAAGAAGAATACAATGCATCAGTAGAGGCGGGACCGAAGTATTTCATCGGTTATTTATCGGCTAGAAAGCGGCTGTTCCCCTGACTTACGAGCCCAGGGCGATGTTCTACCGCCTACTACGACTGATAAGAATATTCCAAACCTAAATCTAAACCTAAACCCAGTGGGGAATGGAATGTTGGTTGAATAATCAAGGATGAAGCGAAGTCAATGAGATCATATAAACTTCTGCGGGGGGCATATAATAACTGCAGTGATCATGTTCCATGAGAAGTGAAAGGAAGCATGCAATGCATTCTTTTTCAACTGGTTTATTTAACGCTTAGATTGTTGGTACATGCGTGGCTATGATCGATGTATCCTTTAATCAGTTATGAGTAGTTCTGTTACCATTTCTCTGCTACTATGTCTCATTCACCATTCTCTGCTACTGTTTTCTATATTCCTGTCGCTGCTTTCTATATTCTTGATAATGCTTTCTATATTCATGTTACTGCTTTCCATTCTCCTGTTACTTCTTTTTGTATTTCTTTCACTGATTTCTAAATTCTTGTTACTACTTTCTATATTCCTGTTACTCTGTTCCTGTGTCTCTGAATCTTATTCTGTCCACATCTTTTTACTGCAAGTAGGCTTTCCATGCATATCAATTACTAAATTTCTGCTCTTGCCCTGTATGTACTTCCAAGTATATCTTGTTTCTGCGCAGGTCCACGTTGCTCTTCTCCTCGTGGCCAATCGATCTCAGAGCCGGCTCACACAATACTTACTGTGCATTTGTGCCCCTATTACGACGGGTTGAGAAAATCCACCATATTGGATGTAACTCTATAACGTTGTGCTGCAGGGACAGCATGCTACCATCGTACTATTTTAAATACTTCTGTTGACGCTATATTACTGTCACAACTTTACCCTTGACACTTCAGATAATCTAGTATCAAGTTTACTTGACCAGTGGACCTCAGTCCGTCTCTCTGCAATCGCTTTTCTTGTTTCCTTGTCGACCTTGCTCCACACTAATGTAGGGACAATGTTCTTAGAACCTTAAGTTTTCGGTGATTCCCGCCTCAGCTAAATTCATACTAATATAATCTGCTAAAGTTAATTTCCATACACAGTTGTACAAATACTGCCAAAAAATTGGGTTATTCTGTAGAGCACTATCATGATACATGTCAATCCAGTTGTCACTAGATGCATCGCAAGTACCGCGAACCACTTCTACTAAATTCAGCAAATGCCAATTTTTGCAAGAATATTATCTGCCCATCACCAGACGGGGGACATAAGTTCTTCTCTATTGAGTGTAATTGAAAAACGATTCGAAGAACTCTTCTCTACAACCTCCTATATATCTGCCGAACAAGTGTTTTCTATAAGTATTTTCTGTAACAGGCTCTCAATTCGCTACTGCTACGGGCACAACTAGTAAGATACTCCCATTTCTGGA
>JAJLUZ010000040.1:0-113628 GCA_030570095.1 Kurtzmaniella quercitrusa | reverse complement strand
CGTCCATCATCCTCCATTATGGCGTCCGAGGAAGACGCCCACACAAGGACGTATCTGCTAAAGCGTGGAGACTCTGATGCAGAACAGCTTCCAAGGACTAAAATGTCCAATTTAACCCGTCATTTGATGAATTCTACCCCGTCGGCATCCCCCTCCCCAAACCCTTCCTTTCCACAATTCATAGATGGCAATAATTCCAATTCTAATCACATCACCAATTCCAATGTTAATTCCAATTCAGAGGGGCTCCGACTGGATCAACCATCACTGCTGCAATACCTTCGTAACCCGCTGGCTTCTGTTGCTCAATTCGGCCTGTTCCCTTCGTATGGATCCACTTATTCTATCCCTGGTCACACCCTGAATTCCAATTCCAATTCCAATTCCAATGTATATCGCTCGGCCACCAGCTTCCAACAGCCAGTGCTGGTCCCTTCAACATCCAACTACATCCCATCAACCCACAATACACCAACCATGGTCACCCTGCTGTACCTGCTGAACCATCTGTACTCTCTGCTGCAATTTGTACCTCAATATAAGCCTGCTAATTTGAGTCAAGGTAACCCAACCACCACTCTTCTGATGGAACTGGCCAGTCCGGCCCCGGCTTCGTACAAGAACTTTCACCTGTACCTGAGCTTCTCGGAGCCGCAGCACCCTCATCATCTGCTGTTTCAACCTCCTCAGGGTCCTCCTCAAGGTCCTCCTCTGGCCCAATCTCTGCTTACTCTGGCCCTGACTCTGCTCCAAAGCCAGCCACATAATCTTCAAGGCGGCCAACAGGGTCTGTCAGATAATGACCACCCGTATTCATCCATGCGTAGACATCCTTCAACTTCAGATACAACTTTTAGAGCCTCAGAAGAGTTGCTGCAAGCCGATGTCGCCAGTATGGAGACTTCAGAGTCAGAGTCAGCCAATTACTTTGATTATCATACCGAACCAGATCATTACATGACCTACAAAGAGTTTCTCGAAAACTTGAACCAAAAGGACAACGAAGCGGCCCAATCAGCTGGCACTGGAGTCCCCGAAGAGCACCTTAATATCACTGAGTATCCAATCAATGATCTCATACTCATGTTATCATGTTTGTTGACCAAAATCGTGGAGGCCAATGATAAACTTCATCCAAACCACTTTGACAATACCATAGCCATGCGGCAGCGACAAAAGGAGGAGAAAATACTTCGTAGAGCCCAAAAACAAAAGATAAAAAAGGATGAAGGGGTGGTAACTGATAATGATGAAACCTTTGGTGATGGATATGAATCAGGTGATGAAGAAGATGAGATGAAAAATAAGTATCTCGCCAACGTTTTAGCGTTCCACGGGAAGAATGTTCCTGGGATCTCTTTACATGCATACTTAACTAGAGTATTGAAGTACTGTCCTGTTACGAGTGACGTTTTCCTTTCATTATTGGTTTATTTTGATAGAATTGCCAAAAAGGCCAACAATCTCCGGAAACAAAGAAAGGAGAATATTCATTCCACTGATAGTCAACTCGATTCTTCCAACAATAACCATGAATCAGATATCAATTCAACCGGAGAATTAGGTGGTCAAAATGATAAAATTCCAGAGGAAGTATCCGAACAATTATTTGTAATGGACTCCTATAACATTCATAGACTTATTATACTGGGTATAACGGTTTCTTCCAAGTTCTTTCTGGACATCTTTTATAAGAACTTGAGATATGCCAAGGTGGGCGGGCTACCTTTGGAAGAACTCAATTATTTAGAGCTTCAATTTTTACTATTGTTGGATTTTAAATTGATGATTTCAGTAGAAGATTTGCAAAATTATGGTGATCTTTTGCTTCGATTTTGGAAGCGTGAACAAGTCACCAGTGAATTAGTAAACTCTACTGGAACAGTTCCAACTGAATCGATACCGGCTAGTACTTAATTTTACAATTAGTGTGATACTGTAGACCAGGTAAATGAAAGGTTAGAATCAATCAAGAGGAAGATCAAAAAAATATACTCAGAAGATGTATTTTGCATGTATTTTACTTCTTTTAGCTATCTTTGTGATAGTTTCATTATTGTTCCATAATTGTGATTATTTCTATCTATAGATAGTAATATAAAGATAATGTAAAGACCCCGTAGATAGTCGATCTACTTATCCAATAATAATTATTTGAAAACTGTAGTAAATCTTTATGTGGAACTCGCCATCCAACGTTTTATTCTTCCGTAAGATTTTCTTTATAGTATTTTCATTGGTTCTCTTCGTCTCTAAATTGGCGCATAACAGTCAAATGTTATCGATTACATCATCAATTTTCACTTTAAGCTTCAAGAGCAATCACCTTAAATGATTAGGACTTAAATAATTATGTATGAGCTTACATAAGCAACAACGAACGATCGAGAAGAAGACACCCTATTTGGGGTCTCAAATAATAGATCACCGAGTCCCGTTTGATGGTCCTTTGAATCTACAAATTCTTACTTTTACCAAGGACAGTGTTGTTCTTCAATCTTATAGTTCAATCACTTTTCACTCTCTTGTTGCTGTTAGTCAAGATGTTGTTAGGTGCCCTTTCTACAACCACTCTCGGGCTCTTGATAGTCTCGGAGCTTACATAAGCCAAAGCACGATCGGGAAAATTTGCACATAGTCTATTGTTTATTAAACCTAATTTCATATCTTAATCGGCTGCAAATGATCATCGATGGCAAATTCGAAAGGCTATGGGTGTACCTTCGTATATACTTAATCTTAAAATACTATTTCTGTCCTCGAAGAAGCTCACTCAGCCTCGCTGAGCCCCATGTGGCTATACACCTGCGATGGAAATTAGCTCTTTGCGGATATTAGCGGTGATAGATGGAGTGAGACTCAAAAAGGCAAATACCGGAACATAGCAATAGCCGAGACTCCGGTGAAAAAGTTTGCAGCCAGGCCATAAGGATCAAGGTGAAGGGTGGGGACATCAATTTAAGGACATGGGTATTATTACACCCTCTACCTATCATTTACTCTGTATTTCCTCGTAATCGTTCTATTAATACATTCTGCCAAGTCAATAATATGTCCCGGCTGATACCAAATGGTACTGACATACATGCATATTTTTTTTACCGTGGCTGCAGAAAAACGATGTGGGCAGCAAGGATTAGCGTACTTCAGCCCTTCAAAACTACAATAGGACCAATTTCCTCGGCCGCTTATCTCCAATTGTATGTCCTCTTGCATGCTGTACCCTTATTTTGTCTCCGCCTTCCCCCTCGTATTTACCTAAGCTTCAATTAGTGGAACTTCGATTACGGTTATATCCGAAGTCGGTCGGTGCAAATTCTTGCTAAAATAATAACGCACTGCAAAGATGCCCTTATATAAAGCCCAAGCCCCAACGATCCATCTCTAATCAATTTTTTACTTATTACCATCAAGCCTATCATCATGAGTGACGCAGTGGAACAAGTTCTCAGCTTTATGGGCACTTGGACTGCAACCTCCACCACTGCTTTGTCAACTGCAACCCAGTTAACTTCGGTAAATCCTACTCATGTCTCAGCTTTGGAAGCTTCCCTTAGTAATGCAGTAGTTTCACTTGCTACCGTAACTTCCGTTGGAGACATTTACTCCCTTAGTTATGTTATAAGAGGTGCTCAGGCTTCACTCACAGCAGTATCTGCTGAACAAGTTGTAGCCACTGCCACTGCTTCACTGGTTCAAGCTCAGGCAACTCATGCTTTATGGGATGCAACCTTAAATTTGCAACTGTTGAAATGGGATATGAATTTATATGACACTTGGGTTAATAAGGGAGGTAATGGGTTTTTCACTGCTGTTTACCTCTTACTCTTTGTAATTCACATCATTCAAATGTTCATTCTGAAATATTACTACGTTGGGATTGCCCTCTTCTGTGGGATAGGCTTGGAATGGGCTGGTTATTTAGGAAGAACTCTTGCCGCTGATGATACCGCCAATCAACAATATTTTCTTTTACAAATTGTGGCATTAACCATTGCTCCTGCGTTCGTAATGGGGGCAGTATACTATTATTTAGCCAAATTGATCGTAGTTCATGGTAAAGGAAGAAGGTATTCTCTCCTTAAGCCTACATGGTATTCACTCATTTTTGTTTTTTGTGACGTTCTTTCTTTGGTGGTTCAGGCCATTGGAGGTGGTATGGCTTCAGCTGCAAGTTCTGAGCAGAAAAGTCCCAAAAGTGGGACAGATGTCATGATTGCCGGGATTGCCTTCCAAGTTTTCTCTATGTCCTTGTTTGCAATCACTTGGTTTGATTTCTTATACCGAGTCCATTTTTTGGCCAGTCCGGAAATGAAATTCTCTTTCAAACGTCTTTGGGCTCTTTTAATTAACTCCCGTGAGGCAGATCAAATCCGTGAAACAAACGAACCATATTATGTGTCTGAGTATCGATTTATTCGGGAAAGAAGATTCTTTAAATGGTTCCCTCATGCTATCACTTGGAGCATCATCTTCATTTACATTCGTTGTGTGTACAGAGTTGTAGAATTGGCCCAAGGTTGGTCTGGATACCTTATCACTCATGAGGAATATGTATTGACTCTTGATGCGATGATGGTATGGTTTTGTGTAGTTGTGTTGGCCTTGATGCATCCAATGGTTATGTTCGGTAACAACCAGCGATTGCCCTTGAGAGAACGGAAAGCAGATGCAGAACTCCAGAACTCCAACGAAGAATTCCACGATGCTAAAATTGAACCGTTAGAGGATCAGTCTGCTTCGAGTGAGGCTGATACTCAGGAGAAGAGAGAGAGAAGTCCAGAAAGAGGTCTTATTGTAGAGTAAATATTATGGATACATCAACTGTTTTGCTAACAGTCGATAGGAAATGGGATATGCACTTGTAACTACAAGATATATGATTAATAGATAAAGCAATTGTATTTGATGTAGTTTTCTCTCTAAAAAACGTTTTTCTCTCTAATAATGTGGCACTTAAAACTTGAACTTGTTATCTTTCTTACTTGATGCGTTTGCAGCATCTATCAGTTTGTTAACCAGTAACATCTAATTTCTATTGACTAGTAACATCTAGTGGTCTTTAATCCTTCGTTGCTGATCCGATTATGTGCAACCCTCAGTTGTTGTTGCCTCATGTGCTCAAATTTATGTTCATCTTTTAGCTCTAGGAATCCATGAAGGTGCATCCTTGACACAGTAGGCATCAGCACAACCACACGGTTTAAGTTTGCTAGCATCGGTCTGTTGGTCTTGGACAATCAAGCATGGATGATAAGGAGGTACATCCTTCTTGGTCTTGCTAGGACAGTTTGGAATGTAGGTGTTTTGCAAATGTAACTTAAGGTTGGATGAATCCATGACAAATGGGTGGTGAAGTCGGGTAATGACCAGCAGCCATTCGTCTTAGGTCCCAGACCTTGGTATAAATATTGCCCCCCTTTGGGGGTGCGGCATATTTGTTTGATGATTCATCGCGGCTGATAAGGCCTGCGTCCGCCTATTTCCTTTTCTGGCCGAGCAGGGAAACGATGAGGTGAGAGATAGACAACAGCATAGCCAAAAAAAGCACGGAATTTGGCTCCAGGTAGGTCATTCTTGTCAAATAGAAGTAGTTAGACCGAGTGATATGTGGCTAAAGATTACGACAGGGTAATTGCTTTGTTTGTCAGCTTACGTTCTTGCACGAAATCCTTCCACCACTCTTATTCTGGGCAGCTTCTCTATGCGGGCGGGAAGAGATTCCGCTGCATTCCCGCCGCACAGAACGCTCAAGAGCTTCGATAGCGGGCCATCACGACTCCGGGATCCAAAAGCATGAGGCGGTGTCTTGTACCATGGAGGAAATACAAGTACATCATCTCGTATCTGCATTCTCGATCAGATCAGAAAATAGCAACCATTGGGGCTAATTATATTGGCAACCTTTCATCCGCCTCGCCCTGTTAAAGATAACCTAGTGTCAAATGTCTATTATATCATCAATCACACCAGCAATAGGAGATAAATGCAGAAAATAATATATGCCCTGATTTAGGACAATTAAACAAAGTCCCCCTATCATAATTATGATATTGGGGGGGACTTTAGTTAATAATACATTAGATTAACTGGTTAAATCGTGAATTTTACACATTCAAGAGTATAGGTTCAAGTCCTATATGTATTAATAAGAATATAGCTTAATTGGTAGAGCCTGTGTCTTCAACACACATAGTAGTTGACGGTCTAGTAATAGCAACTCGTGAACAGCTTAAGGCAAAATTTCTGGCGATGATCATCAGCCGAATATCCTCGTAGGAACCAGGCTCTACTTTCCAGGAGTGAACATGTTAGGTAGTATTATTTGTCTCTCCAACCTCGATCTACTTATTCTTGTCATTCACTTTTGAAGCCTCTCTAATTCTCTATTTTCACCGCCGCTTTCATTAATTCGTTTGATGCCAGTTTCAGGTATGTCAATTATTCTATCCAACACATTTTTGATCACATATCTATCTTATGGTTGGCCACTTTAATAGATCAATTTAATTGACCTTAATAGATCCCTTTGTTATGCCACTTTAGCACACAACTCTTATCATCGCGGTTGATGTTCATAGTTTATAAATAGTTTCCATCTCAGTTTTCATCCCTTCTCCTCGGACCACTGTCTCCATTAGTTTGAGTATCATCTACATTCAATTTCTCTATTCGACTCAAATAATTTTACAACTACAGATATTCCATAATTTTAGAGATTAACGATATACGCTTATTTCTTAGACTTCTTGGAGGAAGAAGAAGCCTTCTCCTTCTCCTGTTGGTCCTTGAGGACTCTCTTAACAATCTTCTGCTCTTCAATCAAGAATGCTCTGACGATTCTCTCCTTAACACAACCAGCACATCTGGAACCACCGTAGGCTCTAGAGACGGTCTTGTGAGTCTTGGAAACCTGAGCGTATTGTCTTGGTCTCAAAGTGGAGATACCAGCCAAAGCGGAACCACAGTCACCACACTTGACTCTGGAAGCAGCCTTCTTGACGTGTTGGGCAACCAACTTTCCACCTGGGGTCTTGACGACCTTGATCTTGTTGGATCTGGTGTTGTCTATTTTGTTAGTATTAGAAAGATAAAAATGAAATTTGGAGAAATTATGTATAATATGACATGGCAATGAAACCTTGAAACTTGACCGACTAAGATTGAAGCAAGTAAACACCACTTTCTACAACACATGTTTAATCAAAAGTGATATTTCCACACAATCACACGTTGTCCATCGATAGTAACTTACCGATTTCCAGCAGATTTACAATTCCTCGACCCAATAAGCCACATTTGCTATCCCCAGTGCCATCCGTTCCTAGTCTCATGGACTCTTGTACCTATCGAGATAAGCATAAAGAAACAAGGTCACAGCTTTGTGGAAATCCATTAAAATCAATGGAAATATACGGATAGTAATGGGAATGGGAATTATACGAGTAACTATGTAAATCTGCCGGGATCGGGGTTTATCTGTCTGTGGGTATATGTCTATCGATGCTTCAAATTGACTACTGCAATTCGCCAGGGTATCGGGGGAAGACGGACACCATCGGGGCATCCGGGCGGTCACTGGCAATCGAATTCAGCACTTCGCCTGCTGGTTCTCTACTATCAAACTATTGAAGCGTTCATCTTTTCCGGTTCACTTCATGGTTATTTGTTTCATTGCATCACTCTCTGGTCTATACATAACCTCCTCTATCTTAAAACATACATGGATTTCTCCGTCTGTAAGTAACACGTTGAGCCATCTTGCTTGATATGTCTAAACAGGTGCAAACGAAGTAAAGCAGAGCTTTTGGTCAAATTTTTCGCGGAGAGAGTCGTGCGGCGAATGAAAAATCGGTGAGGTGGTGGGTGCACGGGTTTCTTCTAGGGCGAAGCCCTCTTTGTCACGTGGATTGATTTCGATTCGACCCATTTAGTGGAGAACATGAAATTTTACTACCGGTGGCAATGTCGTAGATATATGGGAAGTAGGTAAAATACTCTATACTAGTGTTATTATGTTGCTGTGTGGGTGGAGTTCACTATTAAAATGTTTGCAGTGTCTGCGGTGTGTGAACTGTCTGCTGCTCTCCACGAACACTCCATCGAGACGAGTCACCTGGGTGGAGTCATAGTGGTACTAGATGCAGTCCCACTGCGATAAAGAGATAGACATGTAGAGAGAGACCAAGCCAAGGCATGTTACAGTTGCAACCAATGTGAAGAGTGGTACTGCCGGGTGCAAATGTGCTAATACTATACAAATTGCCCCACGGGTAATCCAAGATTCGTTCTTTATCCTTAGTGTAGTTATTTATCCTGTTTTATTCTTCTTTATGCTACTTTATGCTTCTCGTACCCTTCCTCTTCTCCAACTCACCTCCACTTGCTTCTGATTTAACTACACTTATATATATTGAACGCTTCTATTCATATCTAAAAGCACTAAAGAGCACTAGAGCTTTGGTTCCTCCTTTTCAACTGCAACAACCTCCAATTCCAAAGCTACGCCCAATGGCAAGCCCTTGACTGCAACACATGATCTAGCAGGCTTGTGTTCGTTGAAGTACTTGGCGTAGACAGAGTTGAATTCGGCAAATTGCTTTTCCATATCGGTCAAGAAAACATTGGCCTTCACGATGTGCTTCAAGGAAGAGTTGGAAGCCTCTAAGATGTTAGAGACATTGGTAATTACTTGCTCAGCCTGTTCGGCAATGGATGGGTTACCTGGGAGAGGCTTGTTGTCTGGAGTGTAAGGAATTTGGCCAGATACAAAGATGAGACCATTGACCTTGATGGCCTGAGAGTAAGAGGCAGCTGGTGGAGGAGCGTTGGAGGTCTTGACCTATAAGTGTTAGTATTGGAAGCTATGGGGAGTAACAAGGACTTTAGTGGGGGAGGGGGGTCTTCATTATCAGAGCGACTGCTCAAAGGGGAAGGAACAGAGGCCGTCGCCTCCCCGGTAATTATAGGCACCTTGTAGAGCAATTGCCCCGAAAATATGGAGAACATACTGGGACCAAGGTCAGAGAGCTTCTGGAGGCAGCCATATTGACAATTCGTGGCAAACTAGTACGTAACAGTGTAGAAGATAACATTTAGCTGCCCACGAAAGAGACCAGTTTTATGAAATTATGCGACAGGGGTCGTCCGAGTCACAAGTGTCGGTTAGTGCCACAACCGCTAGCCGGACAGGGTCAATGAGCCACAGAGGTTGACATAGAGACATTAATAGCATGAGTAGTGAAAGAGACCTTATCAACATGAACCATAGATGTTTGAAACACATTTATTATGTGTTCATTTTTAATGAACGATAAATGAATGGTAAACATTACATAGCGTTATGTAAAGCATCTTTATTATGAGCATGCATACTATTACTACTCATATTCACTCGTAAACTCTCAGCTTCTCTTGCCTAGTATTTACATGAATTACTTGTACCAATCATAACTTCGTAACCTATTCTATATACTATATTTACTTCTTTTTGCCCTTCTTCTTCTTCTTTTTCTTCTTCTTGGTGGGCTTTTTCCCATCGTCCCGAAACTCGCCGAGTCCATCGAGGAACTCATCATTAAACTCATTTTCTATGTCATTTTTCTTCAGCTTTTCCCTTTTTGACTTCTTCCTTGCATTTACTGGTGATGCGTTCAGTTCAATTTTTTGATTCTCCTGGTCGTCTTCGTCTGAATCTTCTTCTTCTTCTTCTTCTTCTTCTTCTCCCTCCTCCTCCTCCTCTTCCTCATCTGGATCTACAACTCCCCCATTTTTAGCCAAATTCTCTAAACCATTGAAAGATTCCTGAGCAAAATACTCTATTTTACTCCAAGAATTGAAGTTGTTCAAAAACATTTGCAAGTCTTCTTGAAACTCGATATTTGTAGGCGCTGGTCCCATCTTATCCTTAACATAAGTCTCATCTCCTTGACTTAAACAAAACATCCAATTAACATCTCTCACAAAACTGTTAGTAAAGCCATTGACAATTAATAGCTTCTCTGGATTCAGCCGAAAATATTCAGAACTGTCCCACGGTTCCATCTCTTTAAGATCATTGACAATTTCTTGTTGCTCAAGTACGGTGCTCAGACCGTTCATGTACTTGGCAACCTCTACTTGCTGCTCATTCTCATGCTCACTGTCTTCTTCCCCGAAAGGATCCCCCTCGAAGGGATCCTCTAGATCCTCATCAGTATCCACATCACCATCCTTTGCTTTCTTAATAAGGAAGTACAATTTCCGCGCCGCTGGTAAGATTCCTACCCATGATATCAAGAACACTTGAAGATTCGGGGAAAAATCAAACAGGTCTTCATGGCCAGGTTTACCAGCATGAACATCAATTATAGAAGCCCCAATAAAGGATCCAATTGCTAAACAGACAAGCATTGCTAATTTGATGGCTACTGGATTATCAAGCGATACTGGGTTACTATCTTCAGCTCCATGACGAACATTATGGCAAAGCATCACCAGAGCATTTGAAATAAACTCATCAATCAACATCAGCCTCTCGACATCACTCAAGATTAACTCACCACCTTGACGACTGAACAGCTTTGTTGTTCCTCGAATACCTTTGGCCAATTCAAATATATAATTGACCGAATGAGCACTCAAGCAAACCACCCGGGCAAGGTACCAGATCAAGATTCTTCTATAACCTTTACACATTAACATTTCGTCGAAAATAGTGGTTGCTAGAACCACATTATTCCTGAAAAGTAGTTCCCAATTGGTAATCTTTTCTAAACGACTATTGTGAATCCAATTGTTGTCCTTGGCCCACTGTATGTCTTCTGGGCTGGCTACTGAAACCATGTGGCTTTCAATGAGACCCGGTGTTACTTGTTGTTTTGTACCCTTCTCCTCATTGATAATCGATTTGATCACTGTATTGAGCATCACATCAGCCATCGTCACATATTCAATTAACGTTGAATCGGTTGTGGTGGAAACAAAACGGAAGGCTTTCGTAAAATCTTCCCATTTGGTGAAAACTCTATCACCTATATCTTCCAATACATCGGGTCGAATCTTCACATTTTCTCCTCGAGGTATATCTCTCCAATCACGTCCATGTTCATCAAATTCTACGGCATCTGGGTCTTTGGTTGATCTTAAAGCTGAAGGAGTGTCATTATTGTTAGTGATTCCTCCTTTGTTATTTGCCGCTTTCGTTGACTCGTTGGAAGGATTGTTGGCTATACTGCCATCAAGTTGTTCTATAAGTTGTGGATTTTCCAGGGTTTTTGACCGTCTTAGATACTCCATTATCTCTCTTTGAGACAATTTCTCGCCATTTTCATCAACGTACTCGTATTCCAGACCAACCTCGTCATCTTCATCGTCATCGTCATCGTAATTTTCATCGTCATCTTCCATTTCAGCTCCTAAGAGGAAGATATATCTTATGTCTTCATCAAATCTATCCAGATATTCAAGATCGAACATCAATTTCCCCACTTTCCCAGCATTCGATGTTCTATAATTAATAGAGTCGTCATCTTTACGTCCTACGTAAGTTACATCACTTCCTTCTGCTGGATACATATCTACCGAATTGACCGTGAGAAGAGCGGCGGTAATCAATCTAATGTCTACGGTCAATGCCCCACCATCTATCTTTTTACGGCCCAATGGATGCATAAACAGTAACAAGCTAGTTTCTTTCAAGTCGTGTTCAGTTTCTTGCATCTCTTGTTGAACTATTTCCTTGTCCACAGAATTCAGAGACGAATTCTGGTTCAAAATCCAAGCACTTACATATCTTATGGCAGAAGAGCCTTTCAAACACTCAAGAATTATATCTGGGGTAGAACTAGATCCATCTTCACCCACAGCACCCTTTTCCTCGAGTCTTCGATCTATTTCTAACCCATAATAAATAACTGTTGTTTGACATTTCCAAGTATTTACAAAATAAAAAAGGAAAGGATTAAGGGCTAAGTTGTAAGGAGATCCATCTTCCGGAATGAATAATTTATAAAGAACATATAATAACACCGTGGCCATACGGTAGCAAAGGTTATAGAATAATGGACCTTTTTTATATAACGAGACTGGGGTCCAAATATCCATATTTACGAACCACATGCTTTCACTATTGTCCAATCCTTCTAACAATGGGAGGGAGTTGCACTTCAATCCAGACAAGATTGTTTCCAATAAGGTAAAGAATGCAAGTGCCATATCAAATTTAAGAGATTGAAGTTCAGGAGTTTTCACTTCTTCAGGTGCCAGAGGATTCGTATTCAAAGAAGACTGTAAATTGGAATAAGCTAAAGCAATTACCAAATCTGCAATATAGTCTATACTGAGAACGATGTCATCGTTTTCCTCCGGTTGTGTGTAAACATCACAAAGAGATGCTATGGTATTGAAAATATGGTTCAAATTGGACAAATCTTCGGGAAGACCAAGAAATTTGGAGAGCTCAGCGTGATGAGATGATAGATCTGGGCCTAGAATACCGGGTGACAAGTCTACAAAGGGTAACTCAAACTCCATCAGGGGAGAGGTGTCATCTGGCTGAGTATCGGAGTCCAACTCGTCGCTCAGCATGATTATAGTGGCGTTTTTAGCCCTGATTGACTTCTGGTTGATGATTTGGGATATGGGAATTATATGTAGGAATCAAGCTGCTTAAAATGTAGACAGGGTCGAACAATGAAGTGAACTCTAGAGTGATCGATAAAGAAGATAAAGTGTATGGGTAAGGAATTTTTTAACAACCCTTTATCGTTGAATTGCTTTATGTAGTTAATTTATAAATCTATATACTAAACAATTGAATGGGTTTTTGGGTGGGAAAGCTTCAGAATTTTCAAAAATGCTTCAAATGCTGAAAATGCTTAAAATTCTTAAAAATGTTATCGAGATGTATAAAACCGCACTCAAAACGATCACCAAGTTGATACTCTAGAAGTCACTTAAACTCTCTGAGGAGACCGAGAATATCTTCTAAGGTTACAACGCATCTTTCAGCATTTATCTACCTTATACCTATAGTTAAACTTACTATTTCTTGAAACCATTTGTCATGTTGTAACTTTCAACTCATTTGCATTTTGTTCTTCTTTTCTTCATTTTAAGAAATAATAGCCATTTTATATCAATCATCCAAAATTCTTTCCATTTCAACACACCCCTGCTTTTTAGCCCCAATCTACCAGGTTCATATACCCTCACACTCTCTCTGCTCATACTCGTCACTTCTACAAAATCTACATCCTTTTCCAACCCTATCATCAAGTATATCTATTAACCATAATTATCACTCATTAACTATACAGTCGGATTGAAAATATCTGCTCAAGTCCTCGACCAAAAATACCACGTACACTTCTCAGATTATGTCTTGAATAAGCCACTAAGATGGCCATTGAAAGGGCAAATATTCCCGTTTCACTATATAAATTTCGTTTGGTAGGTTCCACGGGGACCAATGTTCCTAAAGCCCGAGGAGCAACAAACAAGGCCAATTCTTTCCGCCTTGAATCTCTCTCTATATAGCTACTGAATCCACAGGCAATAGAACCCATCAATGGTCCAATCGTATCATCCCAGTATGTACGAGGAATTTTGGGGAATAAAAATGGCCCCAATCTTGTACGAGTAAGACATACAGCATACCAATAGAAACCAATAAAGGTTCCTAAAAAGGCAGAGGATCGAAGTGATGACTTTAAAGCTTGAAGAATCCGTTTTTTCATACCAATTTTACTGGGGAAAAGAAGCATAAGGATATTTAAAGGTCCATAGACCTTAATTGCAAATGAAAAACCTCGATAAAATCTCCAAAGGGCATGTATTTCACAATTAGGAGAGATAAATGCATGTACTGTTCTACAAGGTAAAGGTTCACCTTTAACAAAATCACCTACTTTCGTATAATCTTCACCGTATCGTTCACAGTATGGTTTCAAGATATTCATCTTTTCCGACTCCTGGCCATATTTCAATTTACCCTCTCTAAGAAAATATAAACTGTCGAGAATTTCTTGGTCCATATTGGCTGCCAGAGTGATCCATTTACGATAAGCAGGAGGCAAAGCATGAGGCCTATAGAACCAGGAAAACATGATGAAAGTACATGAAACAATAAAGAGCGAAGCATTAGCATGATTTGCTAAGGTTAATGGCAGAATTTTTGCTAGCCCAGTACTCAATGCAGTATCCATTGCTCTTGTTGCCACTAATAATGTCAAATCTAAAGAGTAATTTCGGCCATAGCTTAAGATATGATTTTGAAAATGAGGGAACATTACAATACTAGATACAAAAGACAGAAGAAACGTGGAAATAAACAAAGATTTCACTGGAGATTTAGAGAGTTTGGTAGATTTCAAAAGGCCATAAAAAATTGGTTCAAGTAAGTTAATTCCTGCAACCAAACGAGCCCCAAATGAGGGGAATTTGCTGGGATTAAGGGCAGAGATTAACACTTTCCAGACCTTACCAGGAATTTTGTGGTACTGTTTTTTTCTGAGGAGAACAATGATGATGTTGAAAATTCGAGGAAGCGTTACATAAAGATACGCAATGAGGAAGGCTTTTGCCGAGGGACGTGCTACTCTGTGGTCCAAATGAGTCAATATTTTTTGGATCGAGATGTGATGTTTGAGGGATTTGATTCTGGTGGACATGGCGACTGAGAAAGGGGGATGATTGTATTGGGAGTATGGCCACAAAGGGACTGGTTTAGGGGGATTCCTGGTGGATTTGAGGTTGTTTTCCAGTTGGTGTATTCGGTAATTCAGATGTGTTCACTTTAGAACGGTTGTATTTGTATGCACGTCACGCCCCAAAAGCTGGGGTTGTTTTGTGTTAATTTTTCGAGAAACACAGCAATGTGGAGAGAGAAACGATATAGATGATAGGAGATATCATCAGTAGATTTGAATTTATAGATACATATTGTTATTCATGATGTTATTTAAGTGACATTGGTTCTCTACAGGATTTTTCTGTGTTCTGCTGTGCAATTTTGTGCTTTGTTGTTTGGTCGTGGTACTAATGGTTGGTATGTTCCTCGGCGAAAGTGCATTTTTGAGCGTAAAAGAATGATTTTTAGGAGGGGAGGACTCTCGTTAACAAGATCACAGAGACAAACGAGACAACAAGAGGCAACAAAAGACATCAAATTATGGAGAAGATAGGATCCAATACGGAGAAGACATTGAAAAATAATACAACAAAGGCAAAATAAACATTGAGCACTCCTCAGCCCGGTTTTACTGGTATGTAGTAGTTCTTGCTGTCGGAGACCAGAGACAGTTCTTTTGTATGTAATTGTAAGGTAGCCTCACCATTTTTAACTATTTCTCACTATTTCACACTATTTCCACAATTTCCACTGTTCCTTGTTGCTCAAAAATTATCACACTAATTGACTAATCACTTATTTGATTCACCTTTCCATCCACTTTTGTATTAACCTCATTCCACTTCATTCAGCTCCATCCGATATTCACTCACTTTATTCAACCCTTCTTAACTCTCCGGTCGTCCTGTTCCCCCTATCAGTATCACCCGTAGTCTCTATTTGCCCCTCTGTCACTCCTATCTCTTTTTGTCTCTCTATCTATTTTTGCTGGCACCATCCACGCGTGCCGTTCCTGCATCTCCCATTTCCACCACGTCAACATTCAAGATTCCACTTTTTCCACCCACCAAATCGATTCCACCACCGATAATGGTTAAGCTAGCGGAGATCAATCGGACATCTACGTTTGCGTGGAGCCATTCAAGCCTCCCGCTTCTTGTCACCGGGACTGTTGCTGGAGCCGTGGACGCCAATTTCAGTCTGTCGTCCATTTTAGAGCTCTGGCTGGTATTCAACCCGTTGGAAAATGAAAAGGACAAACCACTTGTATCCCTGAACGTTGAAGCCAGATTCCATGCTCTTGCCTGGCTGAAACCCTTCGGCAAACATACAGAGGGACTTATTGCTGGAGGCCTTGAAGATGGAACTGTCGAGTTTTGGGACGCTTCTGTGCTTTTATCCACCAAGGACTTGAAAAAGGCTTCAGTTCTTCGTCTGTCCGCCCATTCTGGTCCGGTTAAAACATTACTGTTCCATCCTACTCAAAACCATGTCATGGTTAGTGGAGGTTCTAAGGGTCAAATATTGGTTTGGGATCTTGAAACAAAGGCTGAACCAACTGGCCCTGGTCAAGCAATGACTCCAATGGATGAAATCTCCAGTGTAGCCTGGAATAAGCAGGTTCCTCATATCTTTGCCAGTACCGGTAACAGTGGATACACTTCAGTATGGGATCTCAAGGCGAAAAGAGAGGTGTTACACTTGCTGTACCTGGGTTCTCTTGGTAGAGCCAACTTCTCCAGTGTAGCTTGGCATCCAACTTTGTCTACTAAACTTGTAACTGCCAGTGATAATGATGGATGTCCATTAATCCTCACTTGGGACTTACGTAATGCCAATGCCCCGGAAACCATCATGCAAGGCCATACAAAGGGGGTTTTATCCTTGGATTGGTGTGCTCATGACCCGGAATTGCTTATTTCTAGTGGTAAGGACAATGCAACCTTCTTATGGAACCCAATTACTGGTCAGAAATTGGGTGAATATCCTACCACCGCTAATTGGGCTTTTAAAACTGAGTTTGCCCCTGCTGCCCCTGATCTTTTTGCCACCGCTCTGTTTGATGGCAAGATTCTTGTTCAACTGCTTCAGGATACTTCACCTCCAGCAGCTCAAGTCACTAAAAGCAAAAATGACAATGATTTTTGGAATGAAATCTCCACTACAGACACTCAACAACCGGTGTTTGAGGTCAAACAGGCCCCACTGTGGTTGAAGAGACCTTCTTCTGTTTCTTTTGGCTTCGGTTCAAAATTAGCCACAGTAAAGACTGAAAATGGTAAATCTGTCGTCACAGTTACTAAGATTCCTCTTCTGAAGAACTTAAAGACTGAAAAACTCTCCTCTGCTTTGAATAGCAACAATTTTGTAGAATTTATCGGTGAAAAATCCAAGTCATCCTCTCATATTAATGATACTGTCAAGAGTGATTGGCAATTGTTAGAAAAATTGTTGACGGGTGAGAAATCCCAGATCTTGAACTTGGAATCTGAAAGCTCCAATGGTAAAGATGATGTAGATGATGCTACGAAAGGTGCCACCAAAGACGAAGAATCAGCTCTGGCCGAAGAAGATTCTTTCTTTGACAATTTGGGTTCAGGAAAGATCACCAAAATTGCCCCAGCGTACACACCATCTGGTGATTTCAAACTTTTTACTAAGTCCAGTAAGAAGGGAGATGATGACTCCGAAGATGATAGTCAGCTTCTGAAGTTAATTTTGGCCGGAAAAATTGATCAAGCTGTTACTTCTTCCATCGAACAAGGTAAACTCGTAGAGGCTCTCATTCTTGCGTTAGATGGTTCCGAAGATTCCAAGAATGCCGTCAAAAATGAATATTTCAGGAAGAACAAATCGAATGCCTTATCTAGAATCCTCTACAGTGCCACTTCGAAAAATGTCACTGATATTGTCTCGAATGCTGATGTCTCTGACTGGAAAGAAATTGCTGCTTGCATTTCTGCTTATGCAGTAGACGCCCAAGATTACAATGATAAAATCACTGAGCTTGGTGACCGTATTTTGGAACTGGAAAAGTATCCTAGAGAAGACGCCTTGCGGTGTTACTTGGCCGGTAATGCCTTGGATAAGATCTCCAGTATTTGGCTTAAAGAATTACCGGACATCCAAGAATCTCTTCTTAAATCATCTGACTCTGGGGTTTCCTCTCCAGCAGATGCTAGATTTGAAGCTTTAAATGAGTTTGCCGAGAAATTCGTGTCTTATAGATCAATTTCAAAGCTGCAAGCTTCGTTAGATGGTCCTTCTGCCGAGTCTGTATGTAAGGCATTGCTTGAATACGCCAGTATTGTCGCCAGCTATGGTGAGTTTGAGTTGGCAAGCAAGTTCCTCGAGTTGTTACCCGCTGACTTCACAGGCTTGAAGTTAGAGAAGGATCGAATTGCACATGCCCTTGGAAAGACAGCAATTAAGACATCAACCAAGATCCCTGGTGCTTCACCTTCCAATTTGGGAGGTCTGTCCTCTAGATATGCTCGTGCTGGTGTCGTTCCTACTGCTACCAACAGCTTTGTCAGGTCTCCAGTGACCCTGCACGCTAAAGCTGCCGCCCCTCCATTTGCTGGAAGGGCAAACGGTATCCCTCCTCCCGTTAATGGTGGATTCCAACCAGCAGCGCCCTCTTCTTACACTCCAATGGCTCAAGTACACCCAGCGAAGCCAGCATCTAATCCATATGCACCTAAAGGACCAGTAGCGACCGGATACCACAATCCTTATGCTCCACAAGTCCCCACTGTTCCCCTGGTTCCACTGGCTTCCGCAGTCCTGGCTGCTCTGATAGCCCCACCACCACCACCCCCAGTTGGAGCCGCTCGTAAGGAAGAAGGATGGAACGACTTACCAGAGACTTTTAAGCCTAAAATTGCTCCCCGAAGTAGAGCAGTCGCTTCCCCTCCTATCGGGTCACCAGCAATCCCACAGCTTCCTCCAGCTGGTCCAAAGAGGACAGCTTCTTCCGCTACTCTTCCTCCTCCTCCAAAGGGGGTAAACCGAACTGTTTCGAAGCTGTCGGTAGCTTCAGACTCAACGGAAGGAACTGGCGCTGAATCTGGATTGCCCAGTACTAAATACGCTCCTCCAGTAGGGTCATCCCTTTCCCTTGGTAATGGTAGTGCCACTAATAGCCCTAGAATTGGAAGCCAGTCTTTGCCACCTAAGAACCCATATGCTCCTCCTCCAGCACCACTTGTGAGCAAGACATCCTTTGTGAGTCCAACGCCTCCATTGGTGTCAACTCCTTCGTTTTCCAGGGCAACCCCACCACCACAACCTAAGAATCCATACGCACCACAGCCAGACAACCTGGCACCGGTTTCTACTGGTATTGTTCCACCTCCAAACCATTTTGGTAGCCTGGCAGCTCAACAAAGCCAGTTTGGTGCCGTACCTCCTCCACCACAAGGATTTGCAGCACCACCACCGCAAGGATTTGCCCCTCCACCACCTTCCAATGGATTTTCGGGATCTGTAGCCCCTCCACCTCAAGCTGCTGCAATTCCACCACCACCTAAGGCCAGTGGAGCAGCTAGTGGCTCAGGATTACCTTCTACTGACGTATCAAAGTCTACAGCACCAGTACCAACAGAAGTGGAATCAAAGTTCCCAGCTGGTGATAGAACTCACATTCCTGAAGGGGCCTTACCAATCTACACAACTTTGAACACTCTTTTCGAGCTGATTAGACCAACCCTTCCAGCCCAGTACGCCAAGCACGGAGAAGCTGTTACGAAGCGTTTGAACATCTTGTACGACCACTTAAACAACCAGGACTTACTTTCTACCGAAACGATTGAGGAGTTAAAAGAGGTTTGCTCTAAGTTGGAGGCAAAGGATTATCCAGGTGCCCTTGCATTGCATGTAGAGCTTGCCACCAAGCACAGTGATGAGACTGGAAACTGGTACCCAGGAGTCAAGCATCTTATTCAAATGGCCGAGGCTTTAGAATAGAGACAAGTTTTAGTATCAAGGGAATAAATTTACATCATTCTAATTTCTGTAGTTACTTCTTACTATGTGAATTCTGTTTTAGCAGTCGAATACTACCCTGATGCTCTGCAAATTTACGCTTTGAAGCTTCAGAGATCCGTCTCCGACGAGTAAAACAGGCTTCGAGACCCGAACGAATGGACCTAGATTTGTGCTACCATTACAGATTACGGTATATGAAATGTAGTATTTCCATTAACTATGGAGCTTGAACTCTGCCACTTTGGCTCCCTTACCCTTCTCATCATCAAATGTACCCTCAAATTCAAAAATGACAAACCTTGCTCGGAATTCCTGCTCGAAATCCGTGGTATTAAACCGATCCACAATATGAACGCTATCATATTCATCCCAAGAGAAAGGCTCTGATATATTATTACTTTGTTGCACAACCATTTCAAAGTCTTCAAGTCTAAGAGATCTTAAGGTTGCAGATCGGTCAGCATTCGTGTACACTTTAAAGGCTTTGGCTGGACGATCACCCCAATTAATGGAGCCACCATTTATACGCTTGATCTTCTTCAAATCAATTAGGAACATCGCCGGATTTTCGGCTGATTCTGCTTGCCAATGTGTCATATTATCTCCATCATTAATCAGTGACAGAACGTCTCCATGTATGCCATTTGTTATATTATATATATTTGCATCACCACATTCACAAACACTTGGAGGAAGAGTCTTAGCAGGAGTGAATAATTCAATGGAAACTTCCTCATTTGGACTTAAGATATAGGTTGTATCATCGGGACCTCTAGCAAATGTTTCAATTACGATAGCCTCCGGTTCAGAGCCTTCGAGAGTACCGGTATGCTTCACTGTCAAGAACTCTCCAGAAACTTTAAAGTTAAGAGTTTGATTGAGATATTTCACTCCATTAATCTGAAGGTCATTTCCTAGGATTGGAATGGCAACGGGATCTAAAAAAAGTACTCTTTCTATTTTGGTTGAAGCTCGGTATCCAAATCTTAACCCAAGTAGACCCTGAACAACAGCTTGTACAAAACCCCCGTGAGCGGTAAGAAAGGGAAATGCTGGATGAGTGCCACCATTTGACTCTGTGTCATCGTTATTTTGTTCCAGAAATTGTGAAAAGGGTCCACGAATGTACGGAATTACAGATTTGTGAAGATATGATTGAGATGAACAGCCCTCTGGCAGTACCTTACCTGATACAAGCAGAAAAATGGGATAAGTCATAGCTGGACCTTCACTCAGTTGCTTTTGCAGATAATAACGCATATTTTGAAGAGCTTGCTCATCTGTAAGGACATTATTATCTAAGGGATATGTTATCATGACCACATCTGCCTGTTTGATGTTTACTGAAGAGTTCATACCACTGAACTCGAGGGTAATATCATCGATATCAGAGGTCGGTATGTGCATACCCTTCTCAAGGATTTGATCGTATAATGGGTCGTAATCAAGTTTCAAATGTCTGGAAGCAACTCTTGCCCATTCAAGGACCCTTTCTATTCCGGCATTTGTGTATGCTCCGTTATCAACATGATTAGCAAATTCATCTGGATCCGTTAAATTGTGAGTAGTATATTTTTGAAGAACAGGATCATACTTGGCTACGTCATGACTAAGGAAATCAGCCGCATCCACAATCAACGGGTATGCAACGTCTTTCAAGAATTGATCGTCACCGGCACCCGATAAATAAGTTTGCCAAGCAGCCATAGCCACAGCTACATTAATGTGATATTCATAATCTAAACATGGTCCAGTAGAAGTACAGTTACCAAACCGACCAGAGGTCCAAGGGTATACAGCGCCATTTCCTTTAGGTGAGTTCTTTTTGGCCTGTTTATGGGTGTGCATTCTGTAGTTAACTAAAGATCGAGCAAATTCAGGAGCAAATGGTAAAATGGCTCCAAACATCCAAAGATCAGCATCCCAAAACATAAGACCAGCATAAGAATCCGAAGATAAACCACCTACAGCTAAGGCTCCAGTCACACCTTCTGCATTTGGTCTCGTGTTCGATAAAAGATGGAAAAGGGAAGATTTTGCAACCATGGTAAGTAGTTTGTCATGTTTGAAAGTAATGTCGAAAGATTTATAAAGAGTATTCCAAGAGCTAATATGTGTATTCAAAGCATCTTCAGCCAGTGAAGATGCATTCTTTGACTCCGAAAAGTGATCTTTCGACAAATCTGACGAAACAATTCCAACTTTTTTAGTGTTGATGAATGATGCTGATGGTTTTAACTCATAATGGAAAGACTTTCCTGCCAGAAAGGATTCTACAAGCATCTTAGAGGTATCGACATCAGGTGCATCATGGGTGGTATATAAGGTGGCAGAAACCTCAGGGAGATTATTTGGACGAACTGTAATAAAATAGGATCCCAGGTCTTCACCAGTTTCCACAAGATCACATCTTCTGCTAGTAGAGAAATCTACATTTCCTAACACTTCAACCTGTAAGGTGTCTTTTGATACATTTTGTACCTCTAATTTTACAATTCCTAGAGTGGGATTGCTCCTATGGGCAGCTACAGTATATTCGACTTGTAATGTTTCCATCCATAGGTATTTAGTGGTCACAGTGCCATCTGAAAGAGACATGGTTTGGGAATACTGACTGATGGTATCGTGGAGCAATTCCGGATCATTAATGTACCATTGATTGCCAATTTTTACCTTAAGATACAAGGTTGTCCACTGAGGAATGGCCGAGATTACACTTTCATAACCATTAGCATATAATTCTTCAAAATTAGTTTTATTCACTCTGGGTTGAAGATTGTAGAAACCGGCAATAAAGGCCCCACTGTATCTTTCGTTAAATAATGGCCAGCCATTCAAGCTATTTGGAGTTTGTTGATCACCCCATTGGTCTAGAGTAAAGCCATGACCTACATTTGGAATCCTAGAACCTATATAACCGTTGGAAACATAAGGTTGAGTTTGAAACCTATTAAACTTTAGAAAAGTAGAAGAGGTCAAAGTATTGGAGTCTTGATCAAAGGACTCAGCCAAACGATCCACAATAGGCGAAAATTGATTATGATCTTCGATATGAGCTAAAGATTCATGTAAATCAACCCGAAGATCATTGAATAGTGATTTTACCTCCACCAGGGCCAGTGATAGGGTCTGAAAAATCAAAAATATGAGAAGGTTAGCAAGCAACATGGAGATACAAAGCTTATGGTGATGGCTCCAAAGTGACATCAACAACTTGACGGGTACATGTAGCACATATAGACCCATTTTAGACCTCATAGTTAGCAGAAATATATGGCAACTAGTGCAAATAGATGTTGTTCTATAGCTTCTATTTTTAAGAAACGTTATCACACGGGAACGTTTTTCGACGGTAACCTCGTAAAAGCTTATGCAACCACTAAACACTAGGAGCAGCGGATTCTTCCGTTAGTAAATGCAGGCAGAGGGAATGTATAACCACGCCAAAGAGGAACAAATGCTTGGCAAGGGCTCAAAATAGAGTAGAATAGGAAGCAGCAATGATTGGGTATTCACACTAATGGTTAGAATTAGTAGGATTTGTGATCAAAAGCGGTTTTATGAGCGATGCAATTTGGGGAATCCGGGGTGGGGGTGGCTTATCAGAGCTGCATAAAATTATTGCTTTCAGTAAGAAGGGAAAGAGAAGTAGATTTGGTTAGAAGGAGTAGAGATGTGGGGTGTGGCGGCGAGCAAGAGAAGGAGAAGAATAGAGAAGGAAGAGAAGGTGAGGAATAGAGAAGAAAGAAAAGTTGGGCGTTGAAAACTACGAAACATAGACGAAAAGTACCCCTAGCTGTACTGCGATGTGTCTTAGCAGATTTATAACCTAAACCAATTTTGAATGCAACTCTATTTATGTAGTACTCTGTTGAAATATATAGACTATAGACGGACTATATGACTTCATAACTGTATTTGTGGGTTCTGATTGCTATTGAAATTGTGGAGTACACTTGAGTCATTGGTAATGTGGAGTATAATTGAAGCATTGGTAATATGGAGTATCCTTGTCCCGTGTGAATTTTCTTGCATTGTAGTATGCGTTCTATCTACCTGCTTATCCATTATGCTCATATCAATTTATACTAGTAGAAAAAACATCTACTTGATCGGAAGGCTTCCTAAGTGGCAATATCACCGATGCGAATTCGTACTATATCACCTTCCACATGTCTTCACTCTTACTGTATCTTTCTCTCTTCTTCCATACGCTTCATACTTCTCACACTCTTCATTTTCTTTTCCCTTTCTTTTCCCTTTCTTACTCTTTCTACTCTTTTACCTTCTTTATCATCTCTAAGCCCTCATTCAATTATCCCTCTATTTTCTTATCTATTACTATACATGTGGTCTTTATTATACAATTAACTCTCAGGTTCCCTTAGCATCAAGTCGAGATATGCCTCGGAGAAGCTCTCTCGTAGTCGGAGCTCGTGAAGTAGATTTCCATAACCCGGCAAATTCCCGTTTTTTCCTATTACTGTCCTCTTGTCTATCATCTTTCTTATCATTGTTTCTTGCACTCTTATAACTCATAAAATCATTAACCAATTGGGAAATTTTCCCATTAAGTTGTTCACTTTTAAGTGCTTCTACTAACTCCAGACCCTTATCTAACCGGTAAGTCAAGTCTTCAAACACATCTAGTCCATCTCCTACCTGTTTATAGACTTCCAGTACATCTTTAACCGTATTTTCCACTGAACTTATCATCAGTTGATCTATTATTTCGGTATATTTAGCATCTGGAGGGGTTTCTTCAAGAAGGGATGGATCTGAATCAACTTCTACCCTTAGAGTTTTCACTTTTTTCAAGCTTTTCTGATAAACCCGTTCCCATTCACCTCTTTCCGATAAGATTGTTTGTAATTTGGATTTATAGAATTCGATATTGGCTTCATTGGAAACGTTTAATGGATTTGCTACCGTCGTTACCTCTAAGTGTACGGGATTTTCCTCCACCGGTTTATTATACCAGGAGATATCGATTTTCCCCTCAGTGAGATCTTTCAAAACCTCTTCTTTGATAACTTTGGCTATATAAACGGCGCTTTTATCTTCAGTTTTGGTGATAGCCCGGGCTTTTGCTTCTTCTTGATCAATTTTTTTGCTTAGACACCAAATTAAAAGCTGCCTTAATCGATGAGGTTCGGGAAGAGATGTGTCTAAAAGCTTATAATAGTTCGGAACGGGGACATCTACATGCGGAACTGCTACAAATCCATTACCGACTGACAGAATTCGTTTACCTCGGTTAGTAACCAGTCTTTTAGTTGTTGAATTCAGATTAGAATCGTCTCTTTTACCTCGACGTTCCCCGCCGTCAAGTTGTATAGTATGGTGTGACACACGCTCTACATAATCATCATCTTGATCAAATGAAGAATCAGTGATATTGATCAGTTTAGAGTTAGAAATGGGCCTAATTGGAGAGGAAAGCTTCTTCCGTTTGGTGATGGGACGTGAATCGAGCACCTCTTCGTCAGATAATTGAGCAAGCTGGTCTCGAAGCTTCAGTACAGGGGTAGCGACCTTCCCATCTTGACTTCTCTTAAAGACAAAACCATCATCGTCTATTTCATAGCTTCGTTCCAGGCTTCTGGGGGTATCTTGAGACGACAAAAGGCCCTCGAGTTTGTTTTTGCGGCCCATGATGGCATTGACAGTGCTAGAGGACGTCACGGGCAACCCTGCCCCAAGTTTGGGCGTTTTAGAGCCAGTTATTTTGCCTTTGGCTGCCTTCTTCTTGGGGGGCATCTTTGTTGTTGTGGATGGTTTCTTGGGGGAGAAGGAGGTTATCTGCAGGTGGAGAGCCAGTGTGAGCGGCCAAAGCGATGCAGAGAAGGGAGATCTCGATTTATGTGCAGGCCGAGAAGAGATTTTATTTGCAGGAAAACCGTTTTTTGTACATCCATCGTTTTCCTGCACCAAGCCATTGGGACATTTCCTGCACCAATAGCGGTTCTAACAATCTTGAGACCCCATAAATATTATTTTTTGAACTAGAAGCCATATAAGTATTTATATATATATAGATATATAAAACCCCCCTTTAACACTCCATTGGGACGCGTTTTTGATGTCGATTGTGTCTGTTTGTGATCAGTATGTAGCCTGTGTCGGTCATGAACAGGAAATCCAGGTTTCCACCCATCTGGGCGTTCGAGAAAGAACTTTTTATCCTCATCCGATGGTCCGCAGCCATTTAAAGGCAGTTGGAAATTCTTTAAATGGAGTGAACAGCCTTCGTATTATACTATTAAAATGGGAGAAAATTAGTGCTGGAGGTGGGGCGACTGATAAGTTGGCAGTGGTTGTAGAAAGCACTACTAATCTTAAAACTGATCAATTCGCCTTGGTGCTTGTTTTAGAGATGTCTAAATCAAAAGCTCAACCTATAGTTTTCCAACAAAGAGCTAATGAGGGAGTGGAAAGAGTTGAATGGGTACAACCTTTGAGTAATGAGGAGGCCCAGAGTCAAGAAGAATCCGCCTACAATAACTCTAAACAATTGATAATCTACACCAAATACCATGTGTTAGCCCGACTCTATTCTCTCGATTGTACCCACGTTCTCTTCGAAATAGCTAAACCTTCCAAAATTATTGAACGTCCTGGGACTGGAGGGGCTGGATTTATGATGGTATCAAACGAGATCACCCCAATAGCTATCAATTTTTTAAACGAGGGCTCCAAAAGTTATATTATGAACAATTTTCCATTGCTGGCCAATGGAGATATTACTTGGTCAACCTCTGGTAAATGGCTTTTAAATTTTGCTACTGATCTATTTGGGTATCATTTAGAGATTTTCAACTCTCTTGGGTTTCTGGAAAGCCCAAACTTAGTAGGAGATCCAGTAATGCATTGTGATGGCAATGGGGACAAAGTATGTTATATGTACTTTGCTGGTTGGCTATACTTAAATGGGATAGATTTTGTTATAATTGTGGAGATCCCACCACCTTCAGGAGGTTCTAAGATTCCAATGCATGCTAGATTGTTTTCTATGGGTCATATGCAACTGTGGCCTCTGATAGAATTAGATGAAGATAATGGAACCACTTGGATAAGGGAGCAACATGGATATGTTAAAGATACTACAATGTACGATAAGGGACAGTTTAAAAGTGGTCGTCTGTTTAAAGATAAGTTAATAATGGTATTTGAAAATAGTGTATTGATTTATCAGGTTATAAATGGTGAAATCAAACTTCTTCATGTGGTCGTTGCCCTGGCTACCAAGCTCGAATTGATGGATTCAAGACTTTTCATTGTATGCGATACAGAAGTGATCATGTTCCATGATGATGATGACGGCGAATTCGAAATTGTATATAACAATGGTGGTGCAGGGCCGATTGAAGACATATACTTACAAGGAGGGAAAGTGATTGTATTCGAGTCTTCTGGTAAATGGACCGTAGTTGATCCATCATCAGCTATTAATGCTCGAGCCAATCGATCACCCAGCAAAGAATTCGATTGGGGAAAGAGAATTAAGAGGAATAGGTTGAGTGTAATAAATAATAGCCAGGACGAAATCACTGATACCTTCATGCAACGAGCCAAGAGAGTAAAGTTTTAATGATTTAAGTGAAGAGAGGTGGAAAGAAGTAGAATAGGATTCGAAAAGGGATTAAAAAAGAGAAGGATTAAAGAAAAGAACTAACGTTATTTGATACTGTAATATTATCTGGGGTGTACTGCAACATTGTCAGGGGATACTCTGATACTATACCCCAGAGTTTGAGTTTAATTGTATGATTTATTGCCATTCTGTTCGGATTATTACCTTTCAAGTGAAAAGAGGTTGACAGTTTCAGGTCTTTTCCCAAATATAAGACCGGCCGAAGGCATAACTAAATTTTGTAAAGTCATATCTATAAAGAAATCAAATGAATAATGGATGTATTCTATAATTACCTATGTACATATCTAACTCTTCTTCTTCTTTGGAGCACCTTTACTTCTCTTCTTTCTATCCTCGACCATCTTTAACCTGTAAGCTTCCTTAGGATCTACCAACTTCAATTCTGGGAACCATTTTTTAAAGTCATTGAAAGTTGGCATAGAATCGTTCACCCCATAATAGGCGGCAACTTCTGGACCCTTGAGCTTTGCCCGGAGAATTTTGGCACCATTTCTTGTACGATCTGGATTCCAGTGGGCATCGAAAATATCAGCTGTGAGTTTTTTCACTTCAAGAAGTCGCTGGCGACTGGGAAGCTTCTTAAGAAGAGAGGACATGTTGATGAACACACTAATGAAAAATCTGTATCTGCTACACCTAAAGAGGTTGAATTATATGCAGGAAGACATGGTTTAATTGGGAGAGAGAAGTAAAAAATAAAAAAAATTCGGGGAATTGCAGGGAAAGTGGGACAGAAGAAGGTGGAGATGATAAAAGACGAGAAGAGATAAATGAAAGACGAAGGTTCCTGGAGAATTACATGAGAAGTGGTTGGTAATGCTTTGGTGGTATCTAGCAACTTCTGCTGATTTCTGGAATTCAAGATTTAAATAGGTAAGTGAAAAATCGGAGCAGGAGATGTTTGTGTGTTTTAGAATTAATATTACTCGTAGTTAAAATTACAGGTTTGTAAGTTTGTAAAGACTTCGGTTAGCTATGGAAGATTGTTTGCAGCTCTCATTAGGAAATTGTTTAAAGCTTAAATAATTTAGTAATTGTTAAAGATCCACCAGTATTCATCAAGGAAATCTATTAATAGTACCTTCTCACCACGTATTGTTACTTTCTATCTTTGATTTCTTTATTGTATGTGTGTTATATAGGCAGTGGCAAGGTCAGGGTCCTGTCCCGATCTAAGTCTTGGCTTTCTCTCTGCAAATGGCTAAGCCTCCAAGTTTACGTAAACGCGGCACCGGTTATGGGCGTTGATGAAGGAGGTACTGCAGTGGATGATTACCGAGCGGCTTTGGAATTGACATGGAATCGATATCATATAGCCCGAGGCGAAGGCTCATGACAGGACTACTAGGCTGAGGTTCGGATCTGTATACGGTTGATTTTCTACTGTTGATTTTAAATTTTGAGATGTATGTTTTTGGCGCAGGGGGGGATTAAAGGATGTGAAATATGCGAGGCTCTTGAACAATAGCTACATTGATCAGCAGCATAACTAGACAGAATTACGGCGAAGATCCGGCTCGAACTACCGAGCCAAATTGATGAATGGTATCGTTTCTAGAGGTTTTGGTTAGAATCGCTTACTGAGTTTGAGACAGCATTTGTGATTCGACCAACTCTAATTAGTTATGATTTGCAGTGTATTCGTCGCTGTTTGCAGCTTATTGATTATTGTTACCTTATTAAAATATACGGTTTATAGCTGATGGTGACACCTTTACAGTTAATTATATTACATTGCAATAGGACTTATTCTTACAACTTACAATCTTGTAGCTTGTTGCCCCGTAGTCACACTTCAACCATACATTTACCTTACATTTGCGATAAATCTGATTCTCTGTTCTCTCTCTTTTCAATGCAATGACGTGTGAAGTATCTTCGGGGATACCAGAGCCTAGCCCCGGGAAAAGACTTCATCATCATCATTATCATCATGATCGTCGTCGTAGTCGTCATATTTCATAGATACTCAATATCCGATACCCGAGAACTTCCAGAAAATACCCTCCCGGCTCATTGAAAAACAATTTTGTTGCTGCTGCTGCTGCTGTTTCTAATAATACCTTCAATGCTACGCCTCTTCGCATCAACAACTTAAAAAAATGGATGCATCAAGAATCACCGCTCAGTGTAGATTTACTACCAGCAACAATAGAGGAACAAAGAGATTAAAACTTTTGACAGACTAGTGTGAATCAATCACCAACTTCCGTACCACCAAGACTGTAGAATATCATTTCACACCACGCCCAAAATTAATCACCTACATAGATTGAATCCTATCATTGTCCTGTCTTCTGTTACCTCTATCGTATCTAAAAAAAAAAAGTCCCTGCTTGTCTATCTACTGACTCTCAGGTATTTTTTTTGGCACTATTTCAGTGGTAGTCTAAATTACAAGAGTCTGCATCAAAATCAAATCCACAGTTTCCTCTATCCCACTAGACTCATGGGTAAAGACTCCAAAAGACGCCTGGGAAACTTGGGAACATTCGAGCCCGTTGCTGGCAACGAGCCCAACCAGTGGCTATTAGTGGGGGATCAGGATCAAGACCCTTTCTCTTCCTCCACGTCCCGCAGAAATTCTTCGTCTCATCATCACGATCATGATAATACCAATGTCCATCAATTGTTCTCTACCAAGAGGTTTTCTAAGATTTTAAACGATGAATCATCTCAGAACCCCTTCCAAGATATTACCGATGAACTCCCAACCTCTCTGAACATAGAAGATGCTGCAAATCGTGACGATATTAAGGCCCTACGGCAGGGCTTACAGACCGCTTTAGGAACTACTAAAGTTCACGGAAAATGGCTTGCTCCTACCACCCAATCGGAGCCCGAAAAGCAAGAAACTTCTCGTCGTCAACTGAAACGTTACTCTAATGAAGATACCACTATACAATCAAGCACTGGATATGAAGAAAACATCCCTTTACAAGATCTTTCCACATCTACTCATCTCGCAGTACCAAAGAAATTTGGCCCCACGCTTTCTCCGACAAACAAGCCAAATTTACTGATATTTACCCCTGATTTGGAGGCCGGTATAGGGAATAACTCACCACTACCATCTCCAACTCCTAAGAAGTTTACCGATGCTATCACTAGATTGTCGGAAAGAATTGCTGCAAAGTCGTCGGTGTCACAAAATGTGACTGGCGCTTCTAATATAAGTCTGATATCGGCCGCTAGAAGTAATGAAGGTGTGGAGGTACAACCAGAAAATGCCTCGATGTTAAGCGGGCGCTCCGAGTTCCCTCCAGAAGATATGATAGCCTCTACAACGACAGCCACTGCCACCCATAATACAGACATTCCAGCCTCAGGGAATCGAGGACTAGGTCTTTTCCTTCAAGCTCCTCTGTTACAGCATTCAAAGGTCTCTGTAAATACGATAGACTCCCCATCTAAAAGTGACAGGAACCACAGTGTAACAAGCTTAACGACTGCAGCAAACGAACCAAACTCATCATTTCTTGACACTTCTTCTCAGAAAAAGGTACCGTACCAACCATACACCCCTAAACCTTTAGCAGATGGCTCTCAGGTACTGTTCAATGATCCTTCAGCGATAAATCCCAACACAGAGCACCCTATATTAAGTTTTAAACAGAAGTCTCCGGCAGATATGGATCTTTCCACTATATTCCTTTTTGGCAACTCTCTTAAACTTTTCAGTCCAAATTCAAGAACAAGGAAGTACTGCTTCAAACTAACCCAAAAGAAAAGTATAAATATTGCTCTTTTGGTTCTCCTTTTCATGCAAGTAGGTCTTCTCAGCTCCAGACAATGGAACCCAGAGAAATTATATGGTTACATGGCTCATGGATACGACGCTCAAGATGTTATTCTCATTGTGATTAATGTGATCTACACTATTGATGTAGTATCAAAAATTATTGCATTTGGTCTTTATGATGACAAAATTATGTACAAAGAATGTGGATTACCATATCCTAAGAGCTCATTATCGGTGGACTATAAAGAATTGGTACTTTACAAGCTTTTAGATCAGCTTGGGATCATTAGATTCTTTACCCCGAGACGCTTCCATAAACGCAGAAAGGATGGACAAGAAAATGAGGCACTTCATGTTACAAACAATAATGGAATTAACCCCCACATTAAAGATGTCGACCTTGGAGAGGACAATTTCCACGGTATTCCGATTCAAACGCCAGTGGATCTTAGTGCAAAATATCTGCTTCCTCTGCATCACAAGAAAATTAGATTTGATGTCGAAGACGACGTTGTAAACGAAGTTACAAGAGACAGTACATTTAGACCGACACCTGTTCTTAGAAACCACACTTTTTTAAACAAAGAAACTCCAAAGAACATTAGCCAACTCCATCTCAAACGGGCATTTCTTCGAGGAAGTTGGCAAAGAATTGATTTCATTTCCATGGTTTCGTTTTGGATCTCACTTTTATTATCCATTGGACACTACGACGCAATCCACCACCTTACTTTATTCCGTACTTTAAGTTGTCTCAGAATCTTGAGATTGTGTAACTTAACTACAGGTACTAGTACCATATTGGATGCCTGTAAGAATGCCTTACCAAAATTGATCGATGTATCACTTTTCATTTTTTGTTTCTGGGTCCTTTTTGGTATAATTGGTGTTCAATCATTCTATTCTTCCTTCCGTAGACATTGTGTTTGGACAAACCCCGATGATCCCCTGGATACATATACTGGGTCCAAAATGTGTGGGTCTTGGTTAAGTGCTCTGGGAGATAAAATGAGTTATTTGTATCCGGATATGACACTGTCTGGTGTTATTAAAGGTTACAGATGCCCTGTCAACTCTAAATGCGTTGAAGGAGATAATCCTTATGGTGGTAGTGTCAATTTTGATAACATTTTCAACTCAATCGAACTTGTTTTCGTTGTCATGAGTGCAAATACATTCACTGATTTGATGTATGACACCATGGACTCTGACAACATGGCTGCATGTTTGTTCTTTATATTCGGAATTTTTTTCTTGACAGTTTGGTTGATCAATGTCTTTATTTCAGTTATCGTCACATCATTTGAAGCTAGTTCATTAGCTTTGAAAGAAACCAGAGCTAAAAATTCCAGATTTAGCGTTTTCCCAAAGGTACTAATCAATGAAGGTATTGAAAAGCTAAAACAAAAGCATAACGCAATTAGAATCTATTACCACATAGAATCTTTCTCTCTTCTCATCATTGCTGTAGACTTATTTGTCCAATGCTTCAGATCCTCAGATATGACCGAACGTAGAAGACATATTTTGTACAGAATTGAAGCCCTGTTTACTGCTTACTTCTTACTTGAGATTGTGGTCAGATTCTTGGTTCACGTACCATCAGAAATTAGAGCTTTCTTTAAATCTAGGAGAAATATCTTTGATTTAATTCTTGCAATTATTACTACGGTTATTATTATCCAACCAATTAAGGAAGCCTTGGGCCAAGTCTATTATTGGCTTACTGTATTTCAAATCATGAGATTTTATAGAATTGTCATCTCCACTAAATTGACCAGTAAACTTTGGTTCAAAATTGTGAGTAATATCAAGGCTATCTATGATTTAACCTTGTTTTACTTTATTCTTTTATACTTAACAAGTATTTTGGTGGCTCGATTTTTTGAGGGGGTGATCACAAACGAAATAATGTCTGCTGATAGTCTTCAATTCGGATTACAAACCTTACCCAACGCCTTTATTGGCCTCTATGTTATTACATCTACCGAGAATTGGACCGAAATTTTATATGCTCTTCAAGAATATGCCCCCAATCAAGGAATAAGAGTAATTGGAAGTGCTTTTCTTATTGGATGGTTTATTGTATCTAATATGATTGTATTGAATATTTTTATTGCTGTGATTGCCAGTACTTTGCAAGTTAGTGAAGCCGGGAAAAGAAGAGCTCAATTATTACAATTTATCACCAATATGACCACCAGATTGCAAACATTGCGGCCCGAGAATGGTGTTTTAACCAAGATTAAGTCGAAGCTTTTCCGTCAAAGAATTGAAAAGGAGGATTTTCAAAAAGCAGTGATTAATTTGCTTCTCAGTGGAACAGCAGTGAATGATTTTTTGAAGGAAGAATTTGATGACGATGATATAGAAGATGATGAAACTTGGCGTGGTGCATTTGAACAAGATGATGATACTCCTATCAAGGTGGCATCCAAGAATAAAGTGAAAAGATATTTTCAAGAAAAGATTTCTGGTATGAACAATATTTTTAGGAATCCCTTCCATAGTACGGGAAAAATCAATCATAAATTAACTGATTTCAATCCAGGTAATTTTGCTAAGCGGATCATTTCAGAACGAAATAATCTTATTTCTAAACAAAATGAGTTTTTAAAGCAAAATCCCAATTATAACGAGGTTTTTTGGCTTATGAAGCCAAATCATTTTTTAAGAAGACGATGTCAAAGAATCGTCAAGTCAAGTTATGGAGAAAGAATTGACGGTGTTGTTGAAAACAAAACTTACTATGAGGTATTTGTTTCCATTATGTTCATAAGTACAATATTGTTAGTAGTTTTCACCTCATATTTAACCCCTTTGATAAGAAATCAACTTAATGAAAAACATGGGAAGTGGAATTGGGGATCCGTTATTGAGATATCCTTTACCGCTTTATTCACCATTGAATTCTTGATAAAGGTTTTTGCCGATGGTTTAATTTTTACTCCCAATGCATACATGCGATCTTCTTGGAATTTGATTGATATGATCGTATTAATTGCCCTTTGGGTCGAGGTCATTGCATTTTTGAAAGACGATGGCGACCTTTCAAGGGTTATTCGTGGTTTGAAGGCCTTAAGGGCATTGAGATTATTGACGATTAGTGAAACCGCTAAAAACAACTTTCAATATACCTTAATCTCTGGGTTTGGGAAAATCGTTAACGCAGGTATTATTTCCCTTTGTTTACTCTTCCCATTTTCCATTTGGGGTTTGAATATTTTCAATGGAAGGCTAGGATACTGCATTGATGGTTCTTCGGACATCACTTCATGTGTCAATGAGTATGCCAACAATGTATACCAATGGGACATTGTCAGTCCTAATGCCTATGTCGATCCAATCTTAGAATTCAATAGATGGACGACCTCGTTTGCTACTTTATTTGAAATTGTTTCTTTAGAAGGGTGGGTAGACTTGCTTTATGATGTCATGCAAAGTACAGGAGTTGGAACCCCACAACAAACGTATGCATCTCCTTATAATGGTTTGTTTGTGATCTTATTCAACTTCACCAGTACAATTTTCATTTTGACGTTATTCGTTTCTGTGATTATTCTGAATTACTCAAGAACCACCGGAAGAGCTTATATGACTAGAGATCAAAGATCATGGTATGAGGTAAAGAAAATTTTGATTCAAGTTAAGCCTTCCAAGAGACAGGATCCTAATAAACTTCCAAGACTCAAACGGTTTTGCTACAAAATGACTGTTGATAAGAATATCTACTGGAAATCATTCCTTGATATCTTGATGTTTTTCCATGTTTTGGCCTTACTTTTTGAAGGGATTCAAAAGGACTCCATTAAAGCGTTTAGAAGTTTTGCTTTTATAACAACATCGGCATCATATCTGATCGATATCACAATGTTATTAGTTGCCTTAGGATTTAAACCCTTCATGAAAAATAAATGGAACGCCTTTAATGCTTTTGTCTCTTACGGTGCCCTCACTACCACTATTCTTGAATACGGGATTGGAGCCACCAATGGATTTGTCAATGCTAACAAGTTGTTTCTCGTGGCGATCTTAGCATTCCTCATCCCCAAATCCCAAAGATTGAGTCAATTGCTTAGATTTGCATCTGCTAGTTTGCCTCATATGTTATCACTTGCATTTACTTGGATTGTCGTATTCATGGTGTTTGCAATTGCTATGAACCAAATCTTTGGTTTGACAAAAATTGGGCCAAATACCACCAATAATATAAATCTCAGATCTGTTCCTAAGGCTTTAATTTTGCTTTTTAGATGCTCCTTTGGAGAGGGATGGAACTATATTATGAATGATTTCACATTAGATGCTCCATATTGTGTGGTCCTGTCAGGAAATATTAACGATTGTGGAAATAAACAATACGCCTACATTCTATTTATTGCCTGGAATTTAATTTCCATGTATATATTTTTGAATATGTTCGTTTCTTTGATCATTGACAGTTTCAGTTATATTATGAACAACTCCTCATATATCAAATTGATTCAAAGACATGAAATTCGGAAATTTAAAAAGACTTGGATGAAATTTGATCCGATGGGGACTGGTTATATTGATCCTAAGGATTTACCAGCATTTTTGCATACATTAGAGGGATCTTTAGCATTCCATTTTTACTCCGGATCCCTTGAAATCAAAGAGCTTTGTAAATTATGGTTTACTAGAAACAATCCGTTTAATCCATATGATATTACTGTTAATTATGAAATGATAAATAATACGTATCAATCGATGGATATTGAAAAAATTAGAATGAGAAGGAAAGTATATGAAAATTTTATGGAAGAAGCAATACTCACAATGGAATTGAATGAAGATCCGGGTATATCATTTTCTCGTATTTTACTTCAATTACCACTTTATATTTCATTTGATGCTGGTCAATGTTTGAACTTGATTGACTTTTTAGAAAGAAGATTGCTTTTGCAGAAAGTTGAAAAGAGAATCCACACGAAGAAGGTTTATGATACAATGGCGACATATGCCACAAGGTGGTTATATTTGCGTGGAAAATTGGACCCAGATGATGAAGCTTTAGCTGAACATCAATATGTATCTGATCCAAATAATGGATCTTTTATAAGTTCCAATGAAGATGAATATGAAGTTGACGACGAAGCAGGGGAAGAGATGACCGACGATGAACTGGAATTGTCAACTGAAAATATTGGTCATTCCAATCACAATAGCATGTATGAACCCAAATCCCCAGTTTTTAGAGTAAGTGGTCGAAAAAGAGGTTCTTTTGGTACCAATCATCTTACATCTCCTCTGAAAAACGGAAGGGACAGCCGTTCACCAGATGAACTCTGACCGGTTCATACGAGATAGCAATACATTGCTGTAAGTAATTTGACTGTAGGTACTTCAATCTAACATCTTAAGTTATTCAACTCTATTTCTACATTGTCTTGCTTATGTGTATGACTATTATTATCTCTATTTAAGCGTCCATATCATTCAAACCCAAGTCTTCATTCTGTTCGAACGTACGGTCGAACTCTTCCACAGTCATATTTGGATCATTATCAGGAGCATATACGTTTTGGATATAGGACAGAGCCAAGGGATCAACCATCTCTATAGTAAAACCGATCTTTCCGTCGACGGCGTCTTGTAATCTGGCAAAAAATGTGATCCATCTGGCTCTGGTTTCCTCCTCCATGGAATCGGAAGTGGCTGAGAACACTCTACTGTGCAATTCTTCGTAAACCTGTCTGAGTAAACCTTCAATAGTGGTGAATCTACCCCCCAAAGTACCCGGAGTCAAGTCCAAGTTCAACTCTGGGACATTCATTCCGCAAGTTTCAGACTTCAAAATATCACGAGCCAAATCTTCCGGGTCAGTGACCTTGAGAGTGATTCTCTTACCCTTAGCAGGAATGGCACCTCCGGTTTTCACCTCATTGGACTTGTAACCACAGTGTTCACACACGGTGGACATAAGCACAACGTCTTTGAAATGTGGGATATTGACAGTCTTCATGTGGGTATTACATCTTTCGTAACATGTTGGACAAGTAGCCAGGAAAGTCTGGACTTCATTTTCAAAGTTTTCAATTTCAGTGGCATCAGAGGTGAACCCAGTAGTATGAGGATTCTCCGATTCAGAGCTAGTTGGTTTATCAGCTTTAGCTTCAGGATTAGTTTCACCTGCTTTGGCAATATTGGCACTGACGTTATTCTGAGTGGCTTCCTTCTTGTGTTTGGACTCCAAGATTTTTTGTTGAGCAACTTGATCCTCACTAATGAGACCCAAGAACACATTCTGTTCTGCAGTTCTTTGGTATTCATACATGGACCATTTGTGGGCATTTTCACCAGGAGCATATTCAATCCACGAGTTACCAGCTGGATCGTCGATAGAGAAGGTTAAGGGCAATGTGTTTGGGTCAGCATTGATATAAGATTTGACTTTAGCAATGAACTGAGCAATTTTTTCGTATACTTCAGGTTGAGCCTCCTTTCTTTGTGGTTGATCACCTTCCAAGTCTTCGATCATCTCCGACAACAAGCCTTCAACATTGGTCAATACTCCTCTCTTTGGGGGGATTTCGATATCCAATTCTTGGAATCTACAAGTTGCACTCTCAGATTTGACCACTTGACGATTGAAGTCCTTCTTCTCTTCAATCTTAAGGACATATCTGGAACCCTTTTCAGCGATTTGGGCAGCGGGTTGAATTTCTGAGTTTTTGAAGCCACAATGAGGGCATTCAAATGACATAATAATGATTTCTCTGAAATAAGGAATACGGGTAAGAAGCATCCTTGTAGTACCATTTTCATGACAATTCATACATAAAGATTCGACTTCTTGAACTGGATGACCCTCAGCATCTTCAGCACCAGTCTGGGTCACCTCGTTAGAGACAGCCTGAGCTTGATCTCCTAAAGTTGTGAATTCGGATTCCGACATTTCGTCTATTCTAGGTTTTTTTTCTGATTCTCTTATTGGATGTTCAGTCCTCTTCATATGTATATATGAAAGCAGTTATAAGTAAATTTTGGGATGAAATTTATTGGCTTAGTTATGCGAGATGAGATGATTTAAGTGCCTCTGTAAGTGGGATGGAACCTAGTAGAAGGTACTGGAATCACCTAGAGGGAAGTGGGAGAAACAGAGAGAAAAAGAAAAGTGGCGAAGATGAAAAATAAGATGAAGATGAAAATGAGATGATGAAGAAAATGAGATGATGAAGAAAATGAAATAAAGGGGATGATGAAGAGAAGATAAGGAACAGAAGATGAAGAGAAAGCAATCAAATGGGGTTTAATGAGCGAATGTCAGTATTTTTATTCATGTAGGTAATTTCGATACATGTATGGTTAAATATTGCATAGTCTCTGAAATGGTGGATGTGGTTTGATAGTAGCATTGTTACTGTTCTCCGATAGTTTCCCAGCACTTCGGGCACTGAGATAAGAAATGCCAAAAGATGTCAGAAAATATCGGAAAATTTTGGAAATGATAAAAACATTTCTTCTCTGGGCTAGAAAGAAGAGTGACAATAGTTTATAGTAATGAATTGTATACGAAGTTAGTAGTTACACAAGTGCAGAAGGTTTAGCATGATTACCGGTGTAGAATGTTTTGTAGGTTTTTTGCCATAAAGCACCCAGCATTCAAAGAAATTGTACTAATTTCCCCCCATACCCCCCAGGGTTGTTCAACTGTCACTTATAGAAATCTCCACCCCATCAAACATCAGCCGTATTTTAGCCGCTCAACGAAATGTGAAAAAAAATATCATCGGCACTGATGCAATTAAAGTGACAGAGAAGAAACAAAAACAAGTCTAAGAGAACTTCAAGAGTGACAAAAATATCTGATGAAGCAGGCTGTATAAATTTTGAATGACAATCTATCAAAAGCCATACCTAATCGACCAGTTTCACCTAACTTCCCAGTTGTGGCGTCCCCTTCCAGATCCTTCCTCTAATCCAAATCACGAGACCTTTGCATTTTCACTCTCGGGTAGGCTTACTATGTTCCCGGCTGAGGCCAGCGTGGGGGAAGTGAAAATAAAAAGGAAAATATCCTTAACAGCGAAATTCGCACACATTTTTTTTTGTCGTTAACTGTGGCTCAAGTTCTATTCAAAGCAGCATTACTAGTAGCAGCAGGTCCTCGACTGTGGATTGTGGGTAAACAAAAGAAACGAATAGGTCCTAGATTTTGAATAATTTCGTGAAATAATCACCTTTGGTGTCGCATAAGGTTCATCTGACAAATTCAAATTCAAAAATCTTCAAATATTCATCTTCCCCGTTCTTCGAATAATTTCAATCCAATCTTTTATTCCAGATCAACTATGAACCTTCAAGAGAGTTGTACACCAAAACAAGAGTTTGGAGGTCTTGATAATGTTCTACAACACTCAATAAACCGTAGACTGTCCCTGAAACACCCAGAATCTACCATTTATAACCACGAACACGAACATGAACACGAACTTAATACTGTCACTACTTCTGGCCAACCCACCGCCGCTCTTCTTCCTGCGAAAGTCATTGACGAATATAAGACTCCCCCTCCAAGAGATATTTCAAATTCCGATGTCTCTGTGGTAACTCCATTCTTGGTGAAACACATCTCCGACCAGACTATGATCCCCAAAGATAACTTTAGGAGATTTTGTTACCGTCACAATCCAGATGTTACTTGTAATAAGAGAACTGATGAAGTTAAGATGAAAAATGTTCAAGGCCAGTTGGAAAAGCTTCCTTCCAGTGACCAAGAAGCTATATCACATGTTTGGCTGATTTTCTCTGCTGCTCCAGAGCAACATCGATTACTCATTCTTCAAGGAATGCTTTCCCAGTGCTGTTTCCCACAACTTTCTTTCATCTCGCAAGAAGTATCGTCATTAATCCGTATCGATTTCATTTCCACCCTCCCAATGGAGATATCTCTTAAGATTCTTTGCTATTTAGACTGTGCCTCCTTATGTAACGCTGCGCAGGTCTCCAAAAAATGGAAATCTCTTGCTGATGATGATAGAGTGTGGCATCACATGTGTGAACAACACATCGATAGGAAATGTCCAAACTGTGGATGGGGTTTGCCCCTTATGCATATGAAGAGAGCTCGGGAAGCTTTGCCGGACGATGATCATGCTAACAGCACCAATAAACGACCCAAAATAGAGCCTGATAATTCAGAAAGACCCAAACCTATTGAGTCCGAAGAGATTCCAGCACCTCAAAAGGTGGTGATGAAAAAACGCCCGTGGAAATCGGTTTACTCTGAAAGATTCAAGTTAGAAAAGAACTGGAGGAAGGGCATATATTCTACTAAAACATTCAATGGACACACAGATGGTATTACCTGTGTTCAATTCAATAGAAAATACCTCATAACCGGGTCTTATGACTCCACTATTAGGATTTGGCGGTTAGACACTGGTGAATGTATTCGAACATTGAAGGGTCATACTCGTGGCGTGAGGTCACTTGTGTTTGATGAACGGAAATTGATCACGGCAGGTTTGGATCTGACAATAAAAGTGTGGAATTATCACACTGGCCAATGTATTTCTACCTACAGAGGTCACGATGATGCGGTAGTAAGTGTGGATACATTTGACAAGACCATTGTTTCTGGATCTGCTGATCATACTGTGAAAGTATGGCATGTAGACTCTCGTACTTGTTACACTTTGAGGGGACACACAGATTGGGTCAACTCGGTGAAAATTCATGCCTTGTCTAATACAGTATTTAGTGCTTCCGATGATACTACCATTCGGATGTGGGACTTGGAAACCAACCAATGCTTACGGATTTTCGGTGGAGTGGAAAACAATGGTCATATTGGGCAGGTTCAATGTGTGTTGCCATTGATTTATAAAGATCTGATTCTTATGGATGGACAAGAAAGTGATAACGAGTATCATCCACCGGGAAATGATGAAGACGTGGTGTCCGATATCCAACCATCGGCGGCTAATGCAGTCTCCAACAACCCTGCTGAGAGCCAAGAGGTTAATGGTACGCAATTGCCAAATAATAGTAATTATCCTACTCACTTATTAACTTCTTCAATGGATAATACCATCAAACTTTGGGATGTGAGGACGGGAAAATGTATTAGGACCCAATTTGGGCATATCGAAGGTGTTTGGTCTATTAGTGCAGATAATTTCAGAATTTTATCTGGTGCTCATGATAGATTGGTGAAGGTTTGGGATTTACAAAATGGAAAATGCTTGCACACTTTTGGAAACTCTTCAAGTGTTAATTGTGTGGCATTGAGTGACTCCAGGGTTTGTGTAGGATTGGAAAATGGATGTGTAAAGATGCACTGTTTTGATTAGGGATGTATTATATAGGCTTTGGATGTTAGAGAATAGCATGATGCCGTATTTGGAATTATACATCAATGTAATTTAGTAGATGTATTGTACTGTGTGTCAATTGTAAGTAAGAGCATATTCAACGGGGTAATCAGAGGCGTTCATATGACTATTGATGGATACAGATATTCGAGGAGAGAAGATTTTCAACAGGTTTATCGTGAGTTAGAAAACTACAAGTGACGATACTAATGGAAACGTAGTCGTGATATATTTGGGTTTATGAAAAGAACTTTATAACCACCAGCTTTTGATGTTGTGAATTTGACCAGCATTTCATGGTTGGATCAACCATCTTTCATTCATCTTCAGCTTATCATACTCAGCTGATCAATTTAGATAAATCTATTTCCGTCTTCACTTGATGAATTTTGGTAAGAACCAATCATTCGTCGCTTGTCAACTCATTTGTTGGATTCTCTTGAAGCTTCTTCTACTTCACTATATTATCTTGAAGGTTAAATTCTCAATATGATGTACACTAATGTTTCGATTAAAAATTAGTTAGTCAGTCATGGCTTAAATCACATTTACTGAACTCACACTCAAGTTGTGTCTACACATATAGTAGTCAATTATTCGCTCTCCGTTCTATAAAAAATAACCACTCTTCATCTTACTTAACCTTGAAACCCCAACGCAGAAGAAACAGGATTTAACCGATTATCGATATATTGTGTCCTCTTCTCGTTTTCATCTTCTTCTTTAGAAAAAAAGCAATAGGTATTTAATAAATCCTTATAGGATTTCGAATCCATGGCCTTTTTAGCTTCTTTATGCAGTTTTTTGCTTAATTTTTTGAAAGCTACTGTCGGAGAGAATTTATCTTTGGTATCCGGTGAAATCTCACCGTCTTGAATCGTTTCGGTGTCATCCTGTTGGGTGACCTCTAAATTCAAATGCAGTGGATTACTTTTGAAATCAGATCTCATTGCCAACACTGGTGAAATCAGATAAGTTGAATTGGCTCTGGAATCGCTAAGGTTCAAATTGGAATTCAAACCTGCCCTGAAGTTATTTGAATGAGTGTGGGTTGCCGGAGATGTAGGAAAATAAGTATCGGTTTCAGTAGTATAATTGTTAGTAGAATCGATATTACTGAACTGATTCTCCGGCAAATTTTTTGATTGTATTTCTGCTGCCATGGTTTCATTTGCATCTACATTTGCTCTCTTTTCATTTCCATTATTTTTCTTCTCATCTCCCTTCACAGTTACATCGTTTGCATTTTGGTGATTTTCTTGCAGATTAATCACAATCTCCAGATCGGAAAGTCTTCTTCTCAAATATGACAGCAGATATCGGGGTTTGTTTGCATGAGCCGTGATTTGCAGGGTTTTTTGTTTAAATGCCTTGGGGATTTTCTTCAAGATTAGCTTATAATTTTGGGTATAATTATTATCCCAATATTCATGATCATTGGCACCAAATTTAACGCAAAGTTCGAAATGTTTCTCAGTTATGTCATTTGGAGTTTCTTGATTCTGCAGCATTACTCCAAATGTATTGAACAAGTTATATAAAGGAATTTTGAATATGAACCGGTCATATTCATTTTTTTTCAAAATTTGTGGAGTATCTGGAACATATATGGTTGGAATTTCAATGATTGTAAGCCATCTATCCAAAGTATACCTAACAAGAATAGATTTTTGAAATGATATGTTTTTCACTGCAATATGTCCCAATAGAAATTTTTGATCAATCGATATAAACATCCTCTCTAAAAACACAAAAGCTTTTTCTTGGAATACTTTCTTCTCATAAGATAAATCTGGGAAATTGGGCAATTGTAATTGCCAATTTACATAATCCACCGCTGAGGCTTTTTTGCTAAATCTTGTACTTCCACCTCGATCAAGGTCTCTATGTAAATCTTCTTCAAAAGCAGCATCAATATCGAGGTCAGATTGATCAGCTTCATCGGTATCTTCTTCATCGGATGCATTTGGTGAATTTTGGGCGGAAATCGCAGTTGGTTTGTCCTTCTGTTTGAAGTATCTAACATCAGTGTCACCTCCAAAATGAACCAGTTTATAAGTAGGAGTAGAAGGTAAGGATCTTGTTCTTTTACGATCAAAATAAGAGCCAAATAGGCCTTCTTTAAGCAGGGGTTTCACAATTTCACCGGATTTTTTTCTGATTAGAGCGTGTTCTAATTCGTAATCAGGTTCTGGACCAGGTTCTGGGTCAGACAGAGTATTTGAAGTGATTGGGGTTAGGTCGGTAGCCCTAGCAGATATGACACTCGCAAAAGACCCCTTGGTGGAGCATTCAGATTCATTTTGGGTGGTTTCATGATCGGAACTTTCCAGTTCTTTCAGGTCATCCTTGAGGTCATGACCAATTTGGGAATTGATTAGCAGGTTTCGACGCGTTTGGTCTTGAGCTTTCTCGAAGAACTCATTGGAACGGCTCGGCTTGTGAATGAATTTAAGCAGGAGCGATTCTCTGGGCATCTCTCATAGATTAGTGAATATAGGTAGCCTTAGAGAGTTAATTATTGGTAATTGGCTCAACCCCAATTATAGCCGGATAAGCGGGGGAGATAAGCTGTGTGAGGGGGTGGAAAGGGTGAAAAACTTGGAGCTAGAGTTTATACTGACTTGGTGAGGTTAATAGTGGACATATGAAGTCACCAAATGTTAGAATATCCAGGGAAAATATGGACTTTATAAAGTTATTCAATTAGAAACTATGTGAAATTTTTAAGGGATATTGCTACTGTTGCTGCAAATTGTTTCGGGATAATAACAATTGAGATTACAAATAAAATTAAATTAAATAAGGAAGGCAAGGTTAAAAGCAATTCTAAGTGGTGTTAGAGTATAAAGAAAACAGGTGGTTTAGATGTAGGCTGGAGAGGTGAGGCAAAATAACTCAATAATAATCGCCAAGTCAATTTTATTACAACTGGAAAGTTAAGCCATGTTGGAAACCGTGGTCCTTTCTGGACGATTCTGGACAATTCTAACGGCATCTGCTGATAAAATTATTATGAGAAGCAAATGCGTTATGGAGCTTGAAGAAGGGCTGATGAGCGGGATACGGTATTAGAGTTCTGAGATCGAGTGCACGATCGAGAAGTGGGGAGAGGAAGGGGAGGAATAAATTTGAAACATAGGTGATTGTGAATGTATCCGAGCACTCATGTGTTTTTACCATCTTCTATACGCTTCTCCCTTTACTGCTTCTGGTCTGGTCCTCATAGCTCCTTGGCTTCGGTGGTCCGTCGTGCTACATGAGTCGATATGCATGCATGGCAGATATTTTTTATATTAACTGGCGGGACAAAATAGCACCACCTCCATAAAATCCAACGCTTTTAGGAATCCAGATCTACGACGTTATGCAGCTCCCTGCAATATATGAGCTGAAGGTTTAATATCAATACGAAATTGTTTACAATATTACATTGTAGTATGGGGTACATGAGCCTGACCCCGGATTGTATTGCGCTGTGTATCTACCCTTTGACGTAATCTCTGCTCAGTTTTAATGTAGTGGTCTCGCATGGACTGCCGCCCTTCTTTATGCAGGCGCAACCAACAAACGGGTGCTGTGGAAGATAAAAGTCCGCCGTCCCCTCTTATAAACATAGCTGCAAGCGATGCTATAAAGCATCTTTTAGTGTTGGATTTTGCATTGTATAGTCGACTTAGAGAGGCAAGCGTTTCGACTGCTATCATTATTGCATAAGTAGCAATTTTTTGGATCATCCAATTTGGTTCTGAAACTTTTGTAGGACCATTGTAGCCATCCCTTTCTTCCGTCCTCCCCGCTGGAGTACCTCAACCGATCGGCGGGAAGTGGCTATTGTTTCCGCAACCGGGCTTAATTGGGTGCATCGATGGAAATCAGGTGTTTCTAATACTTATATTTAGCCAATGGATCCATAATTGGTGACCCGTCAATCAAAATGGTTCGAGGTCGGTCTAAATTGCTCATAACATTCCATTCCCATGGATCAAACTAATCCCAGTATCATTTCTCTCTTGTCTTACATAAGTAATCCTCATGTTTTCTCCACTTATATTCCTTCCCTACATCTCCATTGAAAAAAAAATTGACCCCAATATATTTTATGCACCCGTTGGCTGCAGCACTTCCAATCTAGAAACAAAGTTAAAATAACTACCAAAAGAGTAACACACCCCCCCTCCTCCGACCATTTCTAATCCATTCTCAGTAACAACTAACCCAAATCCAACTAACATTTCATTTACTTTAATTTTTTCTACTGATTTCTGACCCTCCAATGGTACCCGTAAAACATAATCCACGACCTCGTAAAGATTAGTAGATGGCACTATGTAAAGATACTCACCATAGACTGCAATTTTTGATCCTATCACTGCATACTCTAAACCCTGGCATACTGGATGAATCGTTACCTCAGTCCGATCTTCGTTCAATTGGAAGCTGTAAATTATCTCGCTAACGCAAGGTGTAACCTCACATGTGACGCCTCCCACAAGGTAACCAATACCATTATAGAATGTCATACCACACGAATGCAATACCGGAATTGCCTCACTTCCATTAGATAATCTTAACCTTTTACAGGAATTGGTTCTGGTAGAATAAAGTATGAATTCTGAACCATGGAACACAAGTAATTCGTCATTGGACACTAAAACGGTAGCATGTCTACTGACATTTTTGCCGATATCACCAACCTTGCTCCATGTAGAGGTAGAAAAGTCAAACTTTTCGATGGTGGAAAATTCCTTTCCAGGTCTAGATCTGCCACCGATCGAATATGCTGCTCCTGACACATTGGTAAATGTGTGACACATTTTCGCTTCAGGGACTTCACCAGAAACGACAATTTTCTTGCATTCAGAGGGCGATATTAACTCGTAAATTTCATTACTTCTTTGTTGACCAGAACCACCGAAAACATATACATTATTGTCAAATTGAGTAACTCCTGGGAATTTAAGCTGAAAGATTTTACCTACATCTTTTGCAACGTCTTTGGAACAAATAATATTAGCAACTTCGGCAGTTTGTAGATGTGAGCTTACCAGACTTTGTTCAGTGGTATCAACGACAGAATTATTTTGATTGGTAGCATAAATAACACAATAATGTTGGCAGAATATAATAAATTCTTCCCATTCGTCAAAGGCTTCGATATTTGATATCTTGGCTTTGGATTCGTAGTCTATAGAATTAATCCAATGATACATTAAGTCGTTAGCTTGAACCTTAGTGAAAAGAGCAGCGAATCTTTCTCTTTGATCATTTAATGTGGGATATTTTGTAATGCATCCTAATGGAGACCGTAAGTGATCAAAATGGTAGATCATTTTCTTTGCAAATGGGTAACTGCTTCCTACGGGTAAAAGTTGCTCCAAAATGATGAAATGTGAGTTGACATATCTAGAAGCATTTGCAATAACTGGATCAGAAAATTCTGGTTTCATATATGCCAATGATACTTCTGCAATAAAAATTGTCACCTCAGCGTCATTTACCTGTTTTAATGAACTATTGAAAAGATCAAGGTCCCTCAAATTGCAACCGATTAAACTATAGTTTTTAAAAGACATGACGATATTTTTATGGGTTTTAACTTCTTCTTTAGGCTCTCCAAGAAGGTCCATTATCTCTGAACTTTCTTTCATCATCCCCATTTTGTTATTAACTAAATCTGGGTAATCTATATCTATAAAATGCAATGCTTGAGAGTCCTGACTTTTACTGCGAAATTCAGAGAGCATCTGGAATGGAAACGGATCAAAACCACATCCCAAATTGACAATAGAAATAGCTTTTCCAGGGTTTTCCAAGATTATCTTTAATACGAGTCTCTTTATAGACTCCATTCGAAGCCAATATCCTCTATTAATAGCAGGCGATCTTCTTTTTGGAGTCTTTACAAAATATTTGAACCACTCACCCATTTCTGGATTTACTTTAGTTGTGTAAAGCATCTCGACTGACCTTTTCGAAACTATAGAGGAATTGTTAGTTCCTTGAATCTGGATATCTTCATAATCCTTCCTCCTCTTATCTTTGGCCATCCTATGGGCTCTTGCTGCCTCCTCTGGGGTCATTTTAGTCATTTTTGGAGTGGCCATCTTGAGATTTTTCAAACTTTTTGCGATGAGCTAAAATGCAGATGGTGATGTCACAGTGGGGTACTACTAAATTTAATACTGATACTGGAAAGGAACCAACCAATCATTCCAAATGTGATCGGTATACCCAGAACTACACAAGAGTAAATGTAATATTCATTTTATATACCCACCTAAGTTAGTTTGTTCTATCTTTTCTCCATATACTACTCTGAAATTTTATGCTATCTATAATCCCCGGAAAATCCGTTTAAGTTCAGCCTCGACTTGCGATGCTGGAACATGTTGACATCTCTGAATAAATCTACTGGCAGCAAGTGTTGCCTTTAAATCTTGTGCTATGGCGTCAGAATCGGCCATCTCTACGTCTTCCTTCCCATTGGACTCTTTGGCAATGAGTCCCTCTCCACATTTCAACCAAATTTTACCATTAATGCCCACCGCCAATTCGAATTTACATTTCGAAGCAAGTTTCTCAAGGATAGGGCTATTCTGATTAAAAAGTAACTCTCTGGCGTAGTTTAAATTAACATCAAAGAGGTATCCAGACTCATCTAGTACCCCGAAGCCTCCATCTTTACCAGTAGTAGGATCTATGCATTCAATTTCAACATCAATTTCAGGGATCGCTTGTGAGATTCTAGCGTAAACGGCTTGACCGTTACGCAAGTTAGGACGATTCTTTTTAGAGGCATTAGGGAAGGCCATGAACGACAAAAGAACTGCTGATGAGAAGTTTTGAAGTTGAACTTTGTATGACTCACCTGCTACACCTGATACTATGCCGATAACGTAGTCATTTGCCTGAGGGATGTATCTTTTCGAGTTTGAATCAATATAGTAAACTGTCTTGGAACCGGACTTTTTTGTATGGAAAAGACCGGCAGTCGTGGGAATTAACGTTTCTGTCTCTACATTTCTGTATACACCTGGACCCAAAGTCAACTGAGAGGTCTCAGTAGGGGTTATGGAGTCCCCTGGAAGGATTACGTCTTCAGGCATCACTTGATGAACTAAATTTGAAAAGGTGTGCAGATAGAAGTTAGATTAAAGCGATGAGAGTTAAGTGGGAGAGTTGAATATGAGCAGGAATGTTGAGAAGATGGGAGAAGATGAAGAGAAAAGAATAGAGGATACGAGGGAGGAGAGAGTGAGTGGGACAGGAAAATGAAGGGTACGGAGAGAATGAAGGGTATAGTGGAGAAGACTTGGTACTTGGCTACTCGGGAGAAATGTCCAGAATGAGAGAGAGCATATGTAGTGTGGTAAGCGATATCCAACAACGTCAGAACTAGACATAAAGCACCTAAAGGGACTATATAGAGAAACCTACAAGGAGAGGACGAAAGAGAGAACGGCGCAAAGTCGGCGGAGATAGCTTAACAAAAACGAGAACGAGAGAAAACGAAACAGGCACTTATTATAGCCAAGCTTTGTCGGATTAACGGACATGTACATGCACAATACATAGAGAAACATGACATGATCTAAAAGATCTAGCATACAAAGAAGTATGTGATAGACGGTATTGAATAGACCACAGGTGATTATCGTGTTTCCATCATAATGCAGCTGAAGCCACCAGCTGCTATAGATGGAGTGAATAATGAGACTGGAAGGAGTCCGATATCGGTAATGAGGAAAGGAGTATATGGGGGGGCCAGTTTCGCACTCAGCAAAGTTTCTGGCAAGAACAACGTCAATAAAATTGAAATGACGATGCTTTTGATAAAGCATGCTCTAGATGTGCAGTTAGAAGCTCCAGCAGGTAAATCCATGCAAATTGCTCATTTGCGATGAGGACGCATCAGGCACATGCTGCGGGCTGTCGATGTGTTACCGATATTTAATGTTTAAGGGACAAGAACCGGCACGCTGGCGGCTAACACATTTACCAATAGACCTACCGCGAGTTGAAGCAGACTGCAGCAGGTTACGAGAAGGATCATCCATCATCTTCGCTGATAGTCCATCGATAGAGACAATTGAAAATAATTTGCATTTGCAATTACAATGGTGAGATGGATGAGTTATCACTGGAGGAAATACAGTCATCAGTCAAATGGACCCTCTGATTGGTATGTTGGCTGCTGCAGCCAAGACATAAATATCATCTATTATTTTTATCACATTCTACCAAAGATGTCTCATATGGCCCCTACTGCTCAAAATTGCACGACCTGGATCTTATTGTTCCCTCCCTGGATATAGTAACCAGGATGCGGTGATTGGGCGCAGTTTGGCCTACTTGCAATGGCTGATAAATGTATTGTGGCGATTTGTTGAGCAATTAAATGAAACGCAAACGTACGTTATCTCTCTCCACGTTCCCCTGTAGATTCAATTTACACCCAAACATAATACATCACAGTGTCAGAGTCAAGAGGTACTGGTTTCCTTCATCAATGTACCTCATCTCTTCACTTCATAGACATGCATGAAAATACCGTTCCGCTCCAGCTTCTGCACATTATTGGGAAAAAATAATCATCCTAGCGCCAGGAATGGATAGCGCTAGAACGTTGTATTACTTAAAATAACCCTCGTTTAAGAATGCCCTCTTGGAATATATTATCTGATAACTTTTTCAGACAAAAAAATTCTATAAACCATTTAAACAAGCACTTTTGGAAATTTCCTTTTGGATTAAATACAACCGTTCAACCCTTTTGAAATCTTTCAATCATGGTGAACGTTTTCAACCCTCAAATTTTCTTCGTGGTGTTCAGAGAAGCCCTAGAAGCAGTTATTGTTATAACGGTTCTATTGACCTTTTTAAAACAAGGTCTTGGAAGTGCTACTGAAGATCCAGTCATTTATAAACGATTGGTACGACAAGTGTGGTGGGGTGCCGGTCTAGGGTTATTGGTGTGCTTTATCATTGGTGGTGCATTCATTGGAACTTTCTACACTTTAGGTAAGGACATTTGGTCAAAATCGGAAGATCTTTGGGAAGGGATTTTCTGTATTATCGCTACCGTTTTGATTTCTCTCATGGGTATTGCGATGCTTAGAATCAATAAAATGAAAGAAAAATGGAGAGTTAAGTTGGCCAAGGCCCTCATTGAAGTTCCTGAAAAGAAAAGAGACCGGTTCAGACTTTCTTATTTGACTAAAAAATATTGTATGTTTGTTTTACCATTTGTTACCACATTAAGAGAAGGTTTGGAAGCAGTGGTGTTTGTTGGAGGGGTTGGTTTATCTTCCCAAGCCACTTCATTCCCGCTTCCAGTAATTTGTGGTCTTATTGCCGGTGGTGCTGTTGGTGGACTTTTATGGTTTTTTGGAACCACCTCATCGATCCAAATGTTCTTGATTGTTTCTACTTGTATTTTGTACTTGATTGCAGCTGGTTTGTTCTCCAGAGGGGTCTGGTTTTTTGAAATGTATCAATTTAATCGTAAAACCGGTGGAGACGCCGCTGAAGGTGGAGATGGACCTGGTACTTATGATATTGCTAAATCAGTGTGGCATGTCAATTGTTGTAATCCATTGAGAGACAACGGTTGGGATGTGTTTAATGCATTGTTGGGATGGCAAAATTCTGCCACTTACGGCCTGGTTATTTCTTACTGTGTTTACTGGCTTGTCCTTATCGTAATCTTGATGCTTATGATGTACGAAGAAAAAACTGGACATTTGCCATTAATGAAAGGAATTACTTTGAGATCTTTGAACCCGATGTATCATATCAAGGGAAAGAAGAAGGACGAATTATCGAAGAAGGAACAAAATGAACTTTTTGAAAAGCTTCGTACTGAAAACATGATCGCCAATGAGCGTAGTGAAAGCGATGAAAATACTAATGAAAGCTCTACGGGGGTGAAAGAGGGCACTGTTCCAGTAAACTAGATGCTTTGCTATAGGTAGCTTGATGAGGACAATGTTATTTTTTTTTTTAAAGTAGACGTCTTTACATTCCCCAAATAAAAGATTCACCTTTGGAATACAATATACTAGGCAATAATCACATATAAAAGAATTAAGAACTTCGATTCATTTCTCTATTTAATTCATATCCATTAGATTCATATCAGTTTTCATCAAATCCATTCGATTCATAATCATCTGACTCATGCTCTTTAAAATTTTTGTTGCCCTTCTCCCTATTTGATTCCGCCGCATCTCCTCCAGGCTTAACCACGCGCACCACAGCTAAAGGTCATCTAATTGTTTCCCCACAATTAACCACTGGCCCTTAACCTGTATAAGGAAGAATTATATATATATTTCGTTACCCGACTATTGAGTTGCTAAGCAATTCAGTTTTAAGATATAAAGATACAGAATCACATATCGTCGTAATCAGATACTTTTTGTAAATCATGCAAACGCAACCCGTACCTGAGGCAACTACTACTAATCTTCAGGGTGATGACGATCACCCGCTAGCAGCCAATTGTCCTCCGGAATCAATTAATGAATCAGTGGTGGGACAATCGAGTCTGACTGATGATATTTCTAATGTATCAATAATATCGGGTGAGGTACCCAGCTATATCATGGATACAGCATCAGGTGGTGCAGCCATAGGTGAGCTTTTTAGTGAGTCGAATTCGCGACCCTTGTCGAGGAATCTGACCACTTCTTGTATTTCAACCACTGCCACTAAGGATGGTATTGAAGGAAAGAGATTACACCGTAGAGGACCTACAGCTTTCGCTAACTCAATAATTCAAGGGATGTTTGTAGACAGCAAATTTGATCAAGAATCTGGAGGTGATAAACTTAACATGGCCAATATTGAGTTACATAATACAATCTTCAAGAGGGATCAATCTGATAAACGGGGGCCACATGTTAGAGTACAGCAAATGGTGGACAGTGCGCTGGAAGACAACAGCAGTTTAATTAGTCTACGGAGCTTTAATATCGATACGCCGTCGAAAAGCTGAAGAAAGGGATTCTATTACAGTATGGCGTAGAGTTGTTTGAATGATTACATAGGATGTATATATCAGAATTTTGGATCAATGGCATTAATGTTCTTATGTTTAGTTGAATATCCAATAAAGAATATCAGTTGCATGAAATATTAGATTTTCTTCTCTCTATTATATATCTCTCTATTCTGTTCTATATCTTTCTCTCTATTATGTTCCTTATTCTCCTCTCAATTCTAATCTATATCCTTCGCTCTATTATATTCCTTAGTCTCCTCTCTAGCTGCTTCATCCTTCTTCCTTCCCATTTTTGGTTCGGAGCCCCGCGATGTATCCCCTAAATTTTCAGTGTCGGCCTTGTCAAACTATAACTATGTTAAGGTCAGTGAAGCCATCTACATTGGCCAGATTGGGCCGTAGTATTAAGCCAACCAATGTTCATGCAGTAGTGGTGTCCATTCGTCACAACTCCACTGTTCCGAAAGAACCAAAAGAAGTCTTTACAAAGATCAATGACTCTTCAGATCCTCAAAGAAATGCCTTCTTTCAATATACTTGGGGATCATGGTTGAAAAATGACAAACTTGAAAGACAAAAGAGAGAAACGAAGTTCAACATTGAAGGACTTGCCTCTCTCTTCGGTGAATTATCTAAAATCAACTCTTCAGACACTTTAAAAGCCCCAAAATTACTCGATGATGGTACTACTGTCTTGGAGAATAATGTAGGATTACTTGGCGGAAGTTCTGGAGTTAAATCCATTGCATCCATTCATGAGGGAAAGCATAATAGAATCTACCAAATCACTTTGGAAAACGATAGAAAGTTTGTATTAAGAATTCCATACTATTTGGAACAAGCTTATACTACTTCTTTGGTAGTTAAGAGTGAAGTGGCTACCCTTGATTTCTTGAACTTAAAATTGAAAGCCAGTGTACCAAAGGTGATCGCGTATGGTTATGACAGAGAAAACTTCCTCAAAAGTCCTTTCATCTTGATGGAATACTTCTCCGGTGATCTTTTGATGCGTAACTGGGACCCCTTGGATAGTTCTGAAGGGGCTGAATCCAAACTCAAAGAGATTATCGATCCTGTGATGGATTTCTATGCTAAACTGCTTGAGGTCACTTTCAACAAGTACGGTTCCTTGTATTTCTACAGTGATGTTACTCCGGAAGAACAGAAGGACTTACCTTATGATGGAGAAACTAACCAGGAATTGTCTAACAGATGGAGAATTGGCCCAACCACTGAACGTATTTATCATAAGGGTAAGTTCAGAATGAGCAAGAACTCATTGTTACCACATTTGGGACCATTCAAGGATGTCAAAGATGTTTTGAAATCGGTTGGAAACGTTCAAATTGACTTTTTGAAACACAGAATTGGACTTTCTGCCGCTGATGCCGGCGAATCTGTTAGTAAAGAAGAACTTGAAAAGCAAATTGCCGCTTTTGAAGACTATTTGAAGGTAGCTCCACTCTTATTGAACCTGAACTCTCTGGCAATTGCAAACGTTGAAGATGCTTTCAGACCTAGACTTTTCTTCCCAGATTTAGATCCATTAAATGTGATTGTCACCAAAGATGGACCAGTTTTCGTTGATTTTGAAAATACTCTGATTAAGCCATTCATCTTACAATCTTACCCTGCATTTGTGGCCTACAATGGAGCTAAAATCTACAACTTGGAAGAAGATATCAATGACTATGAGCTGTTGGATGATTTACAAAAGCAACAGTTCCAATTCATGTACTACAAGACCAGAAATGAAAGATTATGGGAGCTTGCCTTGAACGCCAAAAGACATGATTTGATCTCTATTGCATCTCCTCATGTCAAGATCTTGAAACAACCATACACCCAAATGCTTGAGCTTAAGAGTGATCAAGATTATTTGTATTTGGTTAATGCTTTGATTCAATTGCAACCAATGTGGGAGGCATATGTGGCTAATAACTTGGTTGACACCACTGATAGCAAGTATCCAATTGAATTTGATCAGGAAAGACTTGAATATCATGAAAATGCCATGGAAGATCATCAGAGAGATATTGTTTCGACCCCATTTGCCGCCACTGGAGGATGGGTTCCTCAGGATATGTTTGAACAATTGAAACTGCAAGGTATCATTGTATCTGATGGAAACGGTAACTTCAAGATCGAGACTGATAAGGTATTAGAGAGAACTGAAGAAGAAAATGCCAGAGCTGCTGAGGCTGAAGCTGAAGCACTCAATGTGGTTGATAACGCTCAGAGAGAGAAGTAGAATATAAGAGTACGATTGGATGGGAATATCGTTGGATATATGTACATAGCTGGTAAGAGGAATCTTTAGAACCTTTAATCAATATATTTATCAATCTCGGTTGTTGTAGAAGACGAAAGAGTCGAACAGAATTATGTTGTAGACTAGTAGTGAGTTAGTATTAAATAGATGATGAAGAAGATTTTTGTGATATGACTTACGGGGTATGCCATGACGCAGATTATTACTCGTGTTGATATCAGTTTATATATGTAATTTTATTGAAATTAGTGTCTAATGTGTATACTTATAGTAATGCGTATACTTGTGTACACTTGTGAGTGTGTATACTTGTGCATACTGATAGTAATGTGTACACTTGTTGTAATGTGTGTACTTGTTTGAATGTGTATACTAATTCAAATGTGTACACTAATTCAAATGTGTACACTATGTTAAATGTGTACACTATGTTTAATGTGTACACCATGTCAAATGTGTACAATCTTAGTGCATTTGTTTTTCAGATTCTTAGTCGATCCTCTTACATCATGGTCGTTGGTGGTATGAATAGTTCTAGTGTTAATCATCACCCACCTACATCTCTACAAGTATTTCCTAGCCAGTAGTTTTACTTTCAAGTCAAATTCTGTCGAGCGGATGGGCTCATTCACTGAATAGAGTGGGTTCATCAAACATTTGACGTATAATTCATTTATTTCCATGAAAAATTGTCTTATGGCGTTATCTTCGTTTTTTGAAGAAGTTGAAGTGCTCAGAACTGACCCAGATCCCACACCAAGGGAACCCGATGGCCCTGTATTGGGGGTATGACAAAGCAAAAATTTGATGTTACCCTGGGTAAGGAAAGCATTGACCGATATTCCATAAAACAGATCGATTCGACCAAGATTAAATTGATTTGTTGTCCAAGTGGCATCGTCAACCACGTCTAAAGAGGCGTGGGTAATGTATGGAAGGATTTCCTTGACGGAGGGCTCGAATTGAGATTTCCCAGGGGTTTGCCCAGTTTGTCCCGAGAGAGTGGTGAGCTTGAACAGCGAGAATTCTAGCTCGTACAACGGATTGTCGCTAGTTCCGATGATGGTGAAGTAGTACGACAGCATGGAGAGAAGTAGTGCTGATGGGATCTGTGGATCTGTCAGTGGTAACTGCCCTTGAGTGAGGAAAGTGAGAGGAAAGTGAGAGGAAAGTGAGAGGAAAGCGAGAGGAAAGCGAGAGGAAAATGAGAGGAAAGTGAGAGGAAAGTGAGAGGAAAGTGAGAGGAAAGTGAGAGGAAAGGGATGGATGGACCATAGAGGGGTGGAAAGACTGTGAAAGGTCAGTGGATTGTGAGTGATACCACAGGTGAAGTGATAGTGTAGATGAGGATTATGTTTGCAGAATAATAGCTTTCAGATCCAAGTAGATTACGGATGATCAATATGTATATCCTGGTTTACTGAACAGTGATCTGAATTTAAATTGGAATCTGGTATACCTCTCAAGAAAGATGGTTCCGATTATCAATAAAGCTATTAATTAAGGTGTTCATAAAAGGAATAGTATACTTTCTGTAACAGACATGGTTGCAACAGATCTTTCCATAGATGTTTGTCCCGCTATCAGCAAATAAATATTTTGGTCTATAGGTTGTATCAATATCCTGAATAGATCCATTTATATCTACTAGCGTATTCCATTCATATGCCCTCTTAGTCGATGTTTGTTGCATTAACTTGGCTGGCTCGTGCTGCCTATCTTTCCATCTCATAGTGTGTCACTGTGCAGTTTGGGTGACCAAGAAGTTTGAGGCCTGTATGCCGGACCGGACATATACCCTCCACCACCAGATACAATCATAGAGGGCCCATAATTGGAGGGCAAATCTCGAGATTTTGATCTAGATTTGTATAAAATATACTACCGATTACCTCCCTCTTAAACAATTCTGTCTTAACAAGCAATTTCCGCACCCCATAGGCCTCTTTTGATCCTCCTTCATCCCCCACCTCTATGCTTATTCCATGCTTATTTTGGTTTTTTTTTATTTATGTATACATTTATATATACATATTTTTTTTTGTTTTTACCACTTATTTTTTTTTGGTCTCGATTTTGTCTCTATACCTTTCTATCATCAACAAACACACTCCAAAAAGGTTAACAACTTATCGCCACCACCATCCCAAGTGCCTTTGTTGACCCTACCTTTCGCTAGCCCTGATACCATGGAAGACAGGAGGAAACCGAATTTCATTTGTCTGCTGGATGTTCGGCTGAAATCAATAAGATTAGTCAGGCGACATCGAAAGGGAAGAACCCGAACCCAACCTTCGACTACTTTCACACTAGCGGTAGAATTAAATGCACTTTTGTCCCGAAATCGAACCATTGGAGTAATGGAAATGATTAGAGATAATATGGTATCGATTCTGCATTCAAGACGATCAAAGGAAGCAGTAGGAATTGAAAAACCCCCAATGTTTACCACCCTGGCTTTGAAGCGTTACGAATTCTCCAAGAGCGATGTTTTTATCGTTTTTTTAACCCTTCTGGTGCTTGAAATTCAATTCGATAGTTCAGATCCTATTTTAGAGTTTCTTAAAGATGAATCATATAGCATTTTGGTCCTCTGTGGCCTCATAGAAGAGGTAGAGTCGTACGTAAAGGGTCATATACGACATGAGCTTCAAAAAGATCATAATAAATCGAAACCCAATTCGCCAACAGATATACAACCGCAGCGATCAGAACCCACTGGAACACCAGAGGCAACCATCAATTCTCAGGATTCCACTCTTAATTCATCTCCAGGAAGTTCATTAGATGGCAAAAGCTCTGCCACTGAAATGGACTCGTCGTTTGATGATTTAAAGGGATCCCAATCTTACGAAAAAATCCCCCAATTCTCCGAAGATGGAGATATACTCTCAGTCACTGCATTTGATTCATACTATCGTCTTTCTGACCGTTTATCTGGTTCAACCTTCAGTAGAATATTGACCCTGGGAAGTTTACAACTGCTACTGGCACTGCATTTTGACCGTACAAAGGAACAGGAAGAATTTCTTACTGAGCTCAATAATTTAAGACATAATGATCCTCTTGATGATACAGATGATGAAATAGATACGGGAGGAGTCAAGCACGCTGATTTCGAGGTACGTATGTCACCAGTTAAGGCTCGAGTACATTATCAGAGTCTAAAATCGCCACTTAAATCGCCGCTGAAATCGTCGCTGAAACCACACAATGATGTAGAAGACCCTGAAACTCTAGACCTGATTAATAGATTGCAAGAATTAGAATCACAGTTAGAGAATCTTGATCTGGGCGATTTGAAAGATGTCACTCAATTGAAAGATCTGATTAATCTGTCAGATATTCCATTTCTGCTTAAATCTCCGTCGCCTTTACTGCATAATAATGTAAAGACAAAGCTTCTGGCGTTATCTCTAGCTCAACCACCTGTCCATGATGATGACGAATTTGCATTCTCCCCTCCGCCTTTGTATAAAACCCTTTCAAAGAAGTCACTGGCTTCTTCCATTACTGGACGAGAAGATGGTCTGACTTTTGCTTTCTCTCCTCCTCCTTTACGGAAAACCCTTTCTAAAAAATTGCTGCATACTTCAATAACCCAGCCTGTTGAACGAGATGACGAACTTGCCTATGCATTTTCTAGTGAAGATGCACCAAATTATATCAGAGAAGACAAGAAATTCAAGTATATTCGGGTTGGAAAGGTTCAAAAATTGGTGAATTTGTTTGAAGAGAGTGTTAGAGATGACAGTCGTAGTCCTAGCCGATGTTCCAGTCCGGCCAAATAATGATAATGTAATGAAAATTTAATGAAGCATGATGAAAAGACTAGAATGTATTGTAAAGAGGTGTTCCGTAATCAAGACTCTTCATCTAAGATTCATTTGGTATATATCTTATACATCTTATACGTCGTATACATCAAATACATTTTACACATCGTGTATTTCGTATATTTATATCCATATCTTATTAATTAAAGGACACGTTGAATGCCTTCTGGTTCATCAATAAGCGTCAGTTTCGTCCTTTTCTCTCCTATCACATCTCTTCTTAATTTACTTTTGGTACCCCGTATTTTGTTCAATTTATCTACTCCCTCTTGTCGTTATAATACAGACCTCTTTCCCATTATGATACAGATGTCTCTCTCTCTCTCTCTCTTATCTATGCTTCTCGAATTGCGCTATCTTGTCAGTCAACTCGTTGAACTTCAAATGAATCAAGTCAAAATCTTGAACATCTGGTTTCGTTTCTGGATCTACTTTAATACTATTTAAACACCATGTTTCTTTAAGTCCTCTACTGATCAGAAGTAACTCCTCACATAGCCTAATGATTGTCAGGGCATCAGTCTCTATGGTAAGTGATTCTACCGCCAAAAGCTCTCTCAGTTTACCATCTATTACGGCGACCTCGAACATATTGTGGAAACGATTGAGCAATTGCTCTATGGTGGTGTCTATTCTTTCTAGAGGTGTTAGTATAAGGGAAACATAGGAAGGAGGTGGAAAGCGGAAGGATGGGTGGATTTTGGGCCATTAAAAGGATCGAAGGACACAGTGCTTTACATACGTAACAATGATATCGAACTGGGGAGCATTATATGATTCTAATAACAAAAAGAAATCAAAACTGTCAAACCAAAAATGAAGTTGTTTCTTCTTAGAACTGATTATTTTGTAAGTGGACCTTTTTTTTTCTTATAATATCTCTCACTTGGGTCGATTTTCCGCCTCAGTGTTTTTGATAAGCCCATTTTTCATGTCTCCCACTTATTACCCCACTATTTATAGATCTGACTCATGGATGGTCCAAAAATTTCACTACATAAGGTTGCAAAATTTATTCATCTTCCCCCCAAAAAACCCTCCAAAATGGATCCCATAAATCGTGATTCTGTGACTGGAATCTATCCAAGACCACTTTCTCTGCTGAAGCTGAATGACCGTCAAAACCGGGCCTCTGGACTCTGCCTATCGCTGCGTGGTCCAGTAGTGGTTCCCCAGCCAGAAATCGTTCAAAACGTGTTGATCCCAGCATCTCCAGACCTCCAAAACCGGGTATACCAATGTCGTCAACAAATATCTGAAGCGTTAAATATCCCTGTGCAATCTGATTCCCCCCATGGAAAGGTCCCCTTTTTTATTATAACTGGACCTTCTTACGTTACAGATCCAGATCAGTTAAAGGGCTGTTCACGGTGGATTGGGTCATTGACTGGTTCTGGAAAACTGGATATTATGAATCAAATCAATTCATCCAATAATCTACACCCTCTTTTCAATGGAAGAACATCAAAGGATACCCTAAATCATCTGAAATTCCTCGTGACTATGAGAACTAACATGTCCCAAAAGAACGAACGGACTGAAGCAGGTAGCAATGGTAAAACCTTTGAAATTGAACATGGAATACCCTTTTGTAGGTCCTTGATGTGTGAGGTAGCTGAACATTGTCCAATTGTAGGCGAAATCTCTGACACCATTACTCCTCAATATCTCTCTGACTTATACAGTCTTGGAATGATCAGCTCAACTTTGGTCGAGTCTCAATTACATCGAGAAATTGCCCTGGGGATCTCCTATCCAATAGGATTTCGGACCCTGGACTCAGAGATTGATTTCCAACTGGATATGTACTCTAACAAGGTGGCATCAGCGTTGGATTCTATGTATGCAACCAGTCAGCAACATCAATTCTTATCGGTGACCAAAATTGGAACCGTGGGGATTGTAGGCACTATTGGCAATGAGGATACCTTTCTTACGTTACTAGTAAATGACTCCTTGAATACCGTCAATCTAAACTCATTGATTGATCAAGTTTGCGAGTATAAGGCTTTATCATCTTTGGGGAAATTTCCACGTATCCTTCTTGATGTTGGAGTAATTAACCAATCCAATATTTCTGTAAGGTTGCAAACAGTAGTATCTCTTCTTTCTGAGCATAAGAATAAGATCATTGGTGTAATAGTGAATTCTGGAGACTTCTATGTCCCAGAGGAGCTCCGATTTCCTGCAAGCAAGTATGAAGATACTTCTAAATTGCATGATATTAATGGATGCTTCGTTCAAAATGGCCAACAAGAGGTGAAGAGAAATCGGAAGGTTGACAATTACGATGATTTGATTTATGCTGACCAATTTATCAGACGGCTTGGAGACATGATATGAAAGCCGTTGTGACTAATATAGTATAGAGAATGCTAAAATAAGCTTAACGACGTCATAGGGATTAAATTTGTATCTTCAGTAGTAGTCATATCTCAGTAGTATCTATATCTCTGAAGTAGTAGTCTTTATAGTTTTTCAGTTAGAATTAAGGTCCACCTTCTCCTACTCTATGATCGTGTTATACGAATATGTTATTAGATTAATTATTGATCCTTTGAAGATCGTTTCTTGATTATCCTGAATGTCCTTTATCTAAATATCTGTCTTTCCCATGGTTCAAATCGTCTGACTTTCAATGTTAAGGCTAAATGAAAAACCTAACAAATCTCCACAATATCAAAAGAAGAAACCGAAACGCTTTGTAAATATTAACCACTATCCAAATGGTTCTCAACAAAATGACTATAGCGTTCTCAAGTAGACTGTATATGATTTTGTTTCCTCCATCCTTAATCTGATTAGGAGACCGGGTGAAATTAACTGAAGAGCCCGTCAATTTATCTATTCGTTCGCCCAATTTACGAACTTCAAGTGCTAAAGATATATTGATTTCACCAATCAGACGATCACTTGTGCTTAGTAAATGATCGACTCTAACAGCGAAACTATCATTCACATCATGAATTAAGGCGTTGATGTCTTTCAAAGACTCGCCGTACACTGCTTGGTACTGTGGAATCATCTCATTTTGCACTTTGATTGTTTTGTTGGTGAGATGGGCAATATCTTCGTTAATCAAATCACTTATACGTTTACCTCTTCTCTCTAGCAGAAGTGGCAATACGCTCAAGACATAATGTTCACGAATATTGAGCAAACTATGAAGATACTTCATATTTGGTACAATGGAATTCAATTCTTCAACATCATTGTCTATTTTGACTATGGGCTCTTTCTCCTCAACGGTTCCATCTTTAATTTCCGTCATGATTACTGACTCGGAGCTTGATTTCAAAGGATGAATAGAGAGATCGTTAATGTCGGGAAGATAATCTTGGACGTCGTCATCATCTTCGTTTTCAACTCTGTCGAGTTCGTCGTCTCCTACCTCTGAGAGTTGGGCTGAATTTGGTGCTATTATCAGCTGACTTGGACTTATGTCGTCATTACTATAGTCCGACACCTCTAAAACTTCCGAACTAGCATCATTTTTTTCACTTTTATCGATCTTTTCACCTTTTCTTACCTTTCCAGTCCTTCCAATTTCTTCCCTAGGTTCAATTTCTTCAATCTGATTCATATCAACTTTATCATCAATGTCATTTCTTCTACTGGACTCGATTTCATCTCCAGTTTCTTCATTTTCGCTATAATTACGGTCAATTTTTTTGAAGAGACGCTCCTTAAGTACGGCTCCATAATGCTTCTCGTCTGTCTCTTCAGAAGATATATTATTGTGGTTCAGATGCTGTTTCAGTCTGAAACTTTCCTTAAGACGTTTCCTTCTGGGACTTTTAGGGTTTCTAATGCTGGAAATATGATATCCTCCCAAATCATCTTTGTCGGAAACACCAACCAGGGAGTGACGAGTGGATGTCCGAGTAGAAGGTCTAGATGTACTCTTTTGACGACCTCTTTGAGCCTGCTCTCCTGACAGAAGACTACTATGATGTTTAGAAGTGAGATCAATATTGGATTGTGAAGGAGATTTGCCCATATCTTCGTCAGAATTGAAAAGTAAATCTTGGAGTCTTCCTTTTCTCTTTGGTTCAGGAGAAGGAGATCTTGAATCTGGAGGGAACCATAAAGAACCGTCTGGTTTTAATAAATCATGCCAATGTGAATGAACCCATTGGATATCTCCTACGATTTCATAGAGCTCAACTGCCCATGGAGTTGACCACATCTTTTTGGGGTCTTTAAGTCTGAGATTACGACTACTGAATACATTGACTGCCAAGGGGACGGTTCTTTGAGAGAGAGGTTTCGGTTGCTCATGAAATTTGTTTCTTACTTTACGATTCCGAATGTTTTGTAGTGGATTGTATACACCTTCTACACCTGGGTGGGTTGAAGGCACATCTCCACTAATCTGATCATGGAGACGTTCTATTATCAAGTACTTCAACCCTAGTGTAGATTTGACCAATTCGGCCCGATGTTTGGTGGCAGTGGACATCTTAATCGGCTCTCGGTGCATGTTATGGTTGACCATGTCATGCAGATCGATCACATTGAAATCGGTCCGTAAAATGTTTCTGCTGTCGAGTAATAGGGAAGTGAGATTGAATACCTGCTTATATCTATCTTCGTGGGTTTCATGCGAATCGGTGGCCTTCGTCTCAGTTTTAGAGGTCTCCTGAGGGGCGGTTGTATTGTCTTCTATATCATTCCAAGTGATACTGTTGCTCAGAGAGGTGTGCTTTGTACTCAGAGAATGATTTCTGGTGTTCAGAGGATTAGGTTTGTTCAGAGAGTGAATACTAGACAGCGGTGGTGGCGGGTTATTGTTGCTCAGGGATGATGATGGTCTATGACTTTCAGGCGGCACTTCATGGATTTGGGTGGTTACATTCCGGGAAGAGGGTGATTCTCCAAAGTCGTATTCGAGTTTAAACTCTTCGAATAGCTTGTTTTTGATCTTAGGTTCCTTCTTACGGTGTCTCTTGTGCCGCTGCTTAGTAGCAGAGTACAGAATGTCTGTCATGAGGTGAAATGAGTATGGGAGTAGCCACGAGGAATAAGATCAATAATTGGTCAATTATATAGGAAATTTGGATCAGCTTTACGGGGAAAATGGGTCCTATTAGAGCTTTATGTTGATATGATGGCCCTTTTACGAGGTCCAGGCGTCTTTCCGGTTGCGGTTCCCTTACAAGATGGCGGGATCAGCGGGTGGTATGCCTGAAGGGTTTTGAGGGGTTTGAGTGTAACTGCCCAGGAGGAGGGGGGTTATAGGGGGCAGTTATGGCTATGAGACTATGTAAAAATAGGGCAGAGTTTGCAATGCAAGCTTCCCGGCTGGCCGACAAGCACAATGAAGGCTATGGAGGTTTCTAGGTATCAGATGAAACTGCTTAATGGGCTCGAGGCGCAGCCGTTCGTGGTTGGAATTTGCTATCGCCGTGGGGTGAAGCAATAGAGAGAAATAGCGGGACACAGAGAGAAATAGCGGGAAGTAGCGAGAAATTGTGCGAAATAGCGAGAAGTGAGGGCGACGAGTAGCAGAACCGATAGTTAGAATGGGGCATGAAGTAGAGCAATACATTGCGGTAAATAGAGTGATGCAGTTGTCATAGAGATTCTGAAACCGATAAATGTTGGTATCAATACTGGTATAAGTACTTTCTTTCAAATTTTCTGGGTCGATTATTACTCGAAAAGACTTCCATCCTGTCAAACACCACCACTGTCATACACCGTTCTGGATTGATTTAGCTCGAAAGTCTCACTAATGCCGCTATTTTTACCACAATTTCGCTAACACATCCTCGCTAAATTACCCCATTCTCCTGCATCCGCTCTATTATTCACCTCATTATCTACTTTATCTTCACCACCTACCGATATAAATACATCACTTCCATGGGCATTAATTTCGTCAAATCATCGACAGACTTCGATAAATACGTCCAGCACAACCCTCACATCCTTGTGAACTTCACCGCTACATGGTGTGGTCCCTGTCAAGCTGTAAAACCCGTTCTTGATCTCTTATACGACGATCCCTCCCACAAATATTCCGCCGTAGAAATGATTAGAGTCGATTTAGACTCCCAGACTGAATTGGCAAAAAGATTCAATGTATCAAGTGTTCCAACTTTCATAATCCTTGAAAATGGTAAAGAATCAACTCGTGTAACTGGAGCTGATGTACCTAAGATCGTGGCTGCTTTGGATGAAGCCCAACTGAAGGCCTCTGGTAATCTGACCACCACAAACACCACCAACACCCGTCATGGAAATGGTGAAAGAGTAGATTCTGGTGTTTCTGGACCCTTGGTTGCAGAGATAGCCCTGTTCGTACCCAAGGGGTTTGAATTGTTGAACCTGAATGTATTTTTTGGTGATTTTGAATCGTTAAATCTGCAACTGTTGTATGGAGATGATGTAAAGGCACTCTTTAAACTTGATTCTCATGAAGCTGATGATGATTCATCCATTGTATATTCTGATGCTGACTCCCAGATTCTCTTTTATGTTCCCTTGGCCAACATATCGAAAGTTCATTCAATTTTCGTCAAGGCAAGTAAATCCCATAACCATTCTGAAACTTGTAAATTAGATGAAGAGGAGATCAAATCAGAGATACAATTGCCCAATTTGGTTAAAGTTTGGCCCAATCATACCTCGGTCATTAGCTTCGATGAAGCAGAGAGTGATCAAAATGCTGCTCATATCGAAAAATTGGACGATTCTAAGGAGGGATGGTATGAAATCAAACTCAAGTACGTACGATTCCAGAAAGTTCAATCTTTGACGATTTTTTTCGATGGTGAAGATGAAGATTCACATACAATTATTGATCGAATTGTACTTATTGGGGTTAATGGTGAAGCTAAGGATCAGGGAACCATTCCTAAGGATGAAGACGACGAGTAATAGACAGACGTTGCAAGAATTGTAGAGAAGAAGGGTATTTGTACTGTGTATCGTCCCGAGCCATTATCATTATTAAGTCTATTTACATTCCTACGCCTATTCTATTCTAAGACATCCATCATTTATATATCATTAGTATATCATTAGTACATATATATATCTATTACTTATCCACCATTAGACATTAGACATCTCTAATGTCCAATGTTTCGTTAATATGCAAATGTATCATTATCATCATCCTCTTCACTCCTCTGGGTTTCTGGGTACCACACCCTTAATAATCGTTTCAACAGGTACTTCGCCGAATGAATACCAAAGCGAGCCAGCTGTCTAAAATATCTCATCACGGAGTATCGATCCTTTTCCTTGATACAATGCATCCCCATAGAATACAGTGGCCATTGACACATCAATAATGGGTAGAACAACGTGGTCAACGAAGAGCTGACCATGTACTTGTTCAACTTGGTAAACTCGTCCACTAATCCTTGCACAATGGTACTATCTCCAGCAAGACCGAACCCACGAGTAAGAAGGGTCACTTGTGAAGCGATTATATACGACTGGTGGGAGATATCTAGCCAAGATATCCACAATGTGTTGCCATTTTCATGAAGAGGGGCTATGTACAGATGAGGTCTACCACTTGACATGTATTTCTGGGCCTCTTCTGCAGTAATATACCCAGAAGTACTTAGAAAGGACCATTTCCGAAACTTGAAAAGCTCAGTAGAAATTCTAAGACATTCTTCGGAGGCATATGGATTACCGGAACGAGCTTTACGTGATATCTTACAAAGATCACGTAAAAGAGCAATGCCATCGTTATGAAATCCGAACATCATATTGAATCCCAGCTCTTCAATGATATAGTACTTCTTCATGCTAGCTATTTCCTCGGGATACCCCTCACAGATCAAAGAATCTAGTTCATGATCTTCTTTCAACGTTCCACCATAATTCAGAGATAGTTCCGCTACAACTTCAATCAGCATGTACCAGTATTTACACATGATTAGAGCCGGAGTAGATTTACCTTGAGGGAGTTTTATTAAGATTTCACCAGCTTTCCGAAGATGAGAACGCCAATCAAGGTTAGGAAACGATGCATGGACGGTAGAAAGAAGTAAAACGGTAAGCATTGAGCTTTCAACGACGGAAATTTGTACTTGTTTATCCATATCTTTCACTTTAGTTAAGGTAGGAGCCAAATGCTTCAAGCATTTCAGAAGGTAATGGTGAAAGGCTTGTTCATCTTGAGGAAGATCACTATATCCGAGCAGACAGAATGCCCCATGAGCTAACATAGCTGGAAGAACATAAGGTTCTCTTGAAGCAGCTGAGAGTAGGATTTCCTGGAAAGGATTGGTGGTGGTCCCCGAGGAATCTAATTTTAAATCGTAAGGGTTGACCATTATTCTTTGGAACTCTTCCAAGTAGATTCTCTCGTGTAAGTTATCCAATTGGATGATATTCTTGGTTGGGAACACCGAATGACCTTCCTTAATGGAAGGAATTTGAAAGAAGGGACTTGATTTGGAATCTGCATCGGTATGATCTAAGGGGAATACGGGGAAGTCTACTGGATCATGCTTTGATTCTCCCATCAAGTTGTCTACTAAACTGTTAATATCAGTTGCAAGTATGCTGAGGTCTGAATAGTCGAAGTCTATGGCAGGGAAATCAGAATAGAGGAGAGGTTTATTTGAAGGAGTGGAGCTGATTTTGGAAGTAGACACTTGTAGGGGAATATTAGATCCTTGCAGATGACCATTGACGATACCTGCAGGCTCATGTATGATTGCAGAGGTGTCATCAGTTGCCGCAGACATAGTGGGGGTACTTCCATTCGAACCACTTGAGGTTGTTTGGCTGGATGTGGATCTGGCATTGACTAAGTTAGCAACATTGGTGATGTGACTAGGTGGATTGGTGATGTGATTGGGTGGATTGTTAATGTGATTAGGTGGATTGGTGATGTTATTAGGTGGATTAGCTATATGATTAGGTGGATTGGTTATATGATTAGGTGGATTGGTGATGTGATTAGGTGGATTCGTTATATGATTAGGTGGATTAGTCATATGATTAGGGGGACTGATAGCTGGGATATTAGGGGTATTAGGGATGTTTTTAGACACTTTATTGGATTGGGTGATTACTTGTCGTTCCTCATTTCTTCCAGAGACGTCAGGAGCAGATTGAAGAGCATTAGGATCAAATTGGATCGATGGAGCCGTTGCCGTTGGAGATGGCAGAGTTGGATACTTGCATGGTTTATTCAAGCGGGAGCACTGCCAGCATTCAGGTTTACCCTCGTCACACTTTATTTTACGACGTTTACATTCTTTACAGCCTTTCCGACTATAAGACCGGCTTTTGGACACCTTAAACTGGATTTTTGTCATTGCATAATGGGTTATTTATGTTGATAGTGCCAGCCGAAGAGATGAAGTTGAAAAATGATGAGACCGGATGCGGCAATGATAAGCGAACGAAGAAGGGAAGTGGAAGAGAGAGAGAGAGAGAGAGGGAGGGAGAGAGAGAGAGAGAGAGAGAGAGAGAGAGAGAGAGAGAGAGAGAGAGAGAGAGAGAGAGAGAGAGAGAGAGAGAGAGAGGGAGAGATGATGTACCTGTAGAAAAGCATAAGGATATGAATGGCATTTTTAATGCATCAAATGTGTAGATATAAGGGAGGGGTTTTATCGTTTGAAACACTCTGGTTGCTCTCACTGGAAAAGACTATATTATCTCCACTTATATCATTGAGCATTGATGGTTGCAAAATCTTTAATATGCTGTAATATGTTAAGCCCTGCAAGCCTACGCCAGCTTAGCTAACCAGTTGAAGCACCTGAATTGAAAATCAGCGCCCTTTTTTTCGGACCGAGGCCTCAATCTCCTAATGGGGGCATTAATGGGGCCCTCAATAGCAAAGTAAGGTAGTAACTCTGCAATCTGTCCACTTCTTCCTCCTTTCTTCTTCCTCCTTTCTTCTTCTCATGCCTTCTCTGCTTCTTCTAAAACTCTTTCTAGATTTCTTCTCTTCTCTCTCCATTTCCTTTTAGTCTTCTCTTCTCTTCTCTTCACTCTCCTCTTCCTTTACGTCTTCTCTCCTCTTCTCTTCTTTCTTTCTCTCTCACGGTAATTTTTCCATTGCTACTCCCCCATCTTTTACTCGCGCAGGTTTCCATTGGCCCAGTTATAGATACGTATCTCCTCCTAACAAAATACCCCTTCTATAACTCCCATATCTCCTCATTCTCCTCCATAGTCTTCTCTAACAACGTCTCTCTTAATCTCCTACCTTCTCGATCTTTTCCCCGATTCTACCTCTTGACTATCTCCGTCCCCCGTCCGGCTATTGCCTTGCCACCGCTCCCGTCAAGTGTGTCGGACACTACCTTTCACTGTCCCGCGTGCCAGTGAATTATCAACTTCTAGCACCCACTTCAAACCCCCACAACCATGAAGCTCCACCGACTCAACATGCAGCTTATTTTGAGGTCTAGGACTATGGGTCTTACTTGTGCCCGTGTGGGTGTACGTACGCCTCTTATGAGAGCATACAACCCAGCTTTGGTGGTGCTGTTGTCTAGAAAATTTGCCACGCAGACCCCAAATCCTACCACTAACAGCCAAAATTCTTCTTCCAATTCCGAGCCTATTCCAGTGGTTAAGCCGGAAGATAAGGCTGTAGGTAAACCAGTAGTTACTGAACCTACCAAGGTCATTTCGACCCCTCCAACATCGGCACCAGCTGCCACAGAACCCAAGAAACCATTGTGGGAGAGGATAAAACATGAATTCAATCATTACAAGGATGGAACTAAATTATTAGGTTATGAAATCAAGGTATCGACCAAATTATTGTTTAAAATGGCAGCAGGGTATGCTCTTTCTAGAAGAGAAACAAACCAGCTCAAGAGAACCCTTGTAGATGTAGCTAGATTGGTTCCCTTCCTGATGTTTGTTATTGTTCCCTTTGCAGAATTATTACTTCCTATTGCCCTTAAAATTTTCCCTAATTTGTTACCCTCCACTTATGAATCCACTCTGGATAAGAATAAAAAGAAGGCTCGATTGTATAAAACCAGACAGAATATGTCAAGTTTATTAAGACAAACTATGGAAAGTAAAGGAGGATTGAAACTTTCCAAGAAGATTTCTACCGAAGAAAAGGAACTGTTTGTATCATTTTTCCAAATCATTTCCAGTGGTCAAACTCCAACTCATGCTCATTTGACTAAAGTGGCACGAATGTTCAAAAATGATCAAGTTTTAGATAATTTGACCCGATCCCAGCTTTTAGCAATGGCCAAATATATGGCAGTCAATCCTTTTGGTACGGATTCCATTTTACGTTACCAAATTAGACATCGTTTGTTAACAATTATCAAGGATGATAAGGCCATTGATTATGAAGGTGTAGGTCTGTTGACAGTGCCTGAATTATACACTGCTTGTTCTCAAAGAGGAATTAAAACTTCCAATGTATCTCCAGCAAGGATGCGTGAAGATTTGACTACTTGGTTAGATCTCAGATTAAGACAAAAGATCCCATCTACATTGCTTTTATTACTGTCAGCCTATACCTATGGAGAGCATTCCGGAATTGAACTGTACTACGACGCCCTTTTGGCTGTTTTGTCGTCAATTCCAGATGAAGTTTATAATGTGGCCAAGCTTGAATTGGAAGAAGATTCAAAGACCAAGTTGAGTGTGTTGAAGGATCAAGACGAGTTGATCCAGGAGGAGAACTTGCGTGAAAAGGGTACTGTTACCAAGATTAAGGATAACATCAATTTGGATGAATTGGAAGAAGCCACCCATGAGGGGATGAAGATAGAAGAAGACGACGCCGGGGACACTAAAACCAGTGGGAAGAAGGACGGAAAAGAGGAAGACACTAAAAAGCTGGCATAGAGGTACAGCCGTTCTTAAGTCATAAGTATGATATGCAAGAATGGAATACATGTATATAAAGGGTTAAAGTAGGTCAATGTAGATGTAGGTGGGTAGATGAAGGTGGGTAGATATTGTGGCCATAGAGCTGCTTTTGTCTATATCTAAATTCATCCGCCTATCTATCCATATCTATCTATCTATATATCTATTTATCTACATCCATCTACACCCGTCTACCTACATCCATCTACACCCATCTACCTACATCCATCTACACATTATATCCATTATCTTACATTCTAGTTCTTTCCTGTAGAGCCAAAACCTCCTTCGCCTCTGTCAGTAGCCACCAATTGTTCAGCAGTAATCTCTTCAATCTCGGCAAGAACAATTTTTTCAAGCACCAATTGGGCGATTCTGTCACCCTGGGCAATGACAAAGTCCTTCAGGGAATGATTGAAAAGAACCACTTTAACCTCTCCTCTGTAGTCAGCATCAACAACACCGGCTCCAGTAGAAATACCATGCTTCACGGCTAATCCTGAGCGTGGGGCGACTCTTCCGTAGGTGCCCTCGGGGACAATAATTGAGATATCAGTTGCAACCAAACCTTGGCCTTGGGCTGGGATCACAGCGGCCTCTGACGAATACAAATCGTAGCCTGCGCTTAAGGCGGAACCTCTAGTGGGTACACGGGCCTTTTCGGAACGTAAAAAGACCTTCAAGGAGAGGTCAGACTCGGTTTTCTGTTTCTTAGCTGGACTGGTGCTGGTCATTGTGGTGGTGATTTTTCAGACGCGACGCGATTAGAATAAATATAAGCAAGGAGAAAACGAGGAGAAGAGACGAGAAGAGAGGGAGAAGAGGAAGGGGGAAAGAAAGAAGAGAGGAAGGGGGGAGGAAGAGGTACAGGTAAGTAAAAGAGAAAAGGGAGTTAAGGGAGGTAAGGAAGGTAAGGGAGGTAAGGAAGGTAAGGGAGGTAAGGGGACAGAAGACAGCTCACCCTTCTTAATCCATTGGTGGCCTGTGAGTTGTGGATACCTTGTATGTAAACACTCGTTAATGATTTCTTTGGGATCATGTATCGTATCTATTAAATGGATTATAGAGATACACTTAGAAGACTTCTTAATGTTGAACGCTAGAAAATTCTACCACCATGGATTTCTTACAAGACATTTTCCCATACTTTTTATTTCTACTACTGCTCTCCTCCTCTACTCTTCTCCTCTACTCTCCTCCTCTACTCTCCTCCTCTACTCTCCTCCTCTACTCTCCTCCTCTACTCTCCTCCTCTACTAATTGTCTATTCATGCTATTTCTTCCGGCACACTGGTGGGAAAACCTCGCCATACATGCGGTATAAGTACAAGTAACCACCACTCTTCTGCAACATATCAGCCCTCCAATCAAATTCATCTGCCCCTTCAACTCCTCCAACCTCAAAGATGTATTGCATCACCGCTTTTACCTGGTAATTCAATTTTTCTTCTACGTGCACTTGAATGGAATTGTTCTTCGATTCGTAGCTCTTCTTTTCCCTGTTAGACATATTTCGCCATTGCGAATTGATCTCTTGTCGAGTGATATCCTTACTATGTTGCACTACATAATTTAAGTACGATGTTCGATATGTGGGTTCAATATACTGGCTTTTGAATCTCTTGTAGCGCTTAAATGCGTCCTCTGTTTGCTTTAGAGTCTCTGATGTTGAATTGAGTTCAATAAATTCCTTAAACCCGAAATTCTTTACAAGCGCCTCGTCGATAAGTCGGTCGTATATATCAACAGTGTCAATGTCGAAGGGTTCAGTCTCGTCGTTATTTGGCTTGAAATTCTCGACTTTCTGGGAATTTTTATAATGAAGTCGACGTTTTTGACGTCGTTCCACTAACTTGTCCTTAATAATCTCCCAAGGATACAATCCCAGATAAACTGGCGAATAAAATGCTGGATCTTTCTCAGGAATAAGTCTTTGAATTGAATGGTGGTGGGATTTAATCCGATCTATGACCTGATAGCCTTTCCATATTCGAAGTCTCTCCCGGTACAAATGATCCAAATTGGGACTTTTTTCGAAAATCGATCGATGTTCATCAGAGATCCCAAGATAATGGTACCGGTGAACTTGATCGAAACGATAAGCCATTTGGGATCGAAAAAGATCGATACCGCTTTCGAATTCCGGGGTAGGGTATGTCTTCCAACCACATACGGAATCTGCCATTTTTTGGAACTTGATCTTTTCTGTCATGGGTAATAGATTCCATGGTAATGGTAATGGTTTTGCTAATTGGGTTTTATTATCATCAAGGGGGGTAATAGAATTAGTTGTTTGGTGGTTCATATACACTTGTTGCGGGGTGGGAAATAACTCCGATGTAAGTTTGGTCACCACTTCATATGGCTGACGGGGATATTTTAACCTGAAGGGCCGTCGAAGCATCATATAACCCGCCTCATCTGCTCAAGTGGTAAAGGATCTCCAAGAAAAAACCTGGAAAAGACGCACTTGTAATACCGTTGGGGGTTCGTGTGGGTGGTGGTGTGTGCAGTCTGGACCTAGTAATGGCAGAGGTTTGGAACCAAGAAGGGGGTCCGGGAATCTATGGAGGGAAGAGGTACTATTATTACTTGAAGAGACCCCCTGAGATGATGCAGTAGATGTATCACCCGCTAGACGGATAATTTCTGGTTCAATTTCGTCCAGAGTTAATGTTCTTCCTTGAGGGGCAGCAGTCAGTTGATGATAGGTACATTGGAAAAGGACCAATTGAATGAAAAGAATAGACAAGTTAAGTAATAACATGCCACCAAAGCCCAATTGGAAAAGTTGGGTAGTAGTGGAAGCCTCTGGATCGACGTAAGGAGTTGCTTCTCCGATAAAACTGACAAACCACCAAGTTCCATATTGGAGTTCATCTAGGCGACCATCTTTGACAAGAGGGATCACCCACAGAATAAGGAAAAGTAAGTCGTAGAGGATTATGATGATAGTTTTCCAATATATCAGACAACATACGAGAGTAGTGACCCTTATAGGATCAGTAGATTGTTGGTTGACCATATCATTTATGATTGGAATTACACCTACAGCGCCTGCACTGCTAAAAAGAGACGAGCCATGGACGGAATTTATGATGGTGGCGACCAGAATGGCCTTCTGAACGGCAAGATGGAGGACTGCAGGGGTCATGGCCGCCAGGAAGTAGAATCTTACGAACTGGTACCATACCAAAATATATATCAACACGTTCAAAGTGCCTAAAAGATTTCTCTGGGCTCGGGACGCCATGATTCTCTCCTGTTTGGAGGCAAATCGGTGTAAGCCGGCGTGTTCGACGATCTCTGATGCCAACAGCGACTCCGTTTGTACGGTAATAGAGTCACCGGGGAACGATCCGGGCATTCGGAGCAGCATAGGGAGGAAGATATGCTTGGGGTTATAAGATAGTTATTGGTATAGATCTAGCTAAAGTTTGGAGTAAAGATGAAATAATGCGCATTGCTGCAAAGCGAGTGGGAAATTTTATTCGGAGGGCCTTTTGGTTGTGTGGCGAGAGATAAAGAAGGAGATGAGGAGGAGATAAAGAGATGATGAGGAGATAAAGAGATGAGGAGGTGGTGAAGAGAATCTGACTTGGCGGGTTTCTTTATCTACCGTTGCTTGGTTATGGGTTACTCTGTCCGAACGTATCATTGTGACTGAATATTATGTATGTTCTATGTTCTCTATCTTGACTAAATTCGTCTCCGGTTAGGTTAATATGTTTTAGATACTATGCTATTATCTATGCATCTGAGTTCAGAGACCCATAACACTTGCAGTTCTCATCACTCGTTATTTAATCATCTTTATACGGTATATTTCTGTTGTTATTGATTGTGGGCCCTCTGTGTCTGCGTGGATCCAGATGTTCTGGATGATCTCTGACATCACTACATCTCTGATCGTCTTATCGGCTGCGTTGTTCTGATAGAAATACATTGCGCAGTGTATCTATGCGCTATAGACATGATGTCAGTATCGTTAACTGTACTGACATCTGCATTGATAACTGCATCGTCAACTGCATTGACCTGTTACCTTTTGGAATCATTTCGTGTATTTGTAGGGGTCTTCGTGTGACGAAACCCATCTCAGTCATCTAGTCCTCTCGGCCAAGCCGAGTAGATCACCTTTCTTTCGAAAAGGTCCCACACGGACCACCGATTAGCATTTCTTTTGCCATTGACAACTTTATTCCCTGCTGTTGCTGACTAGGGATCTTCTTAGTTTACTAACTCATATACATTATAAGAAGGATGATTTAAATACGAACATGTGAATATTTATAACTTTATCTATCTGTTTCTCTATCTCTATCTCTATCTCTGTCTCTATCTCTTTCTCTATCTCTATCTCTATCTCTATCTCTATCTCTGTCTCTATCTCTTTCTCTATCTATCTATCTATCTATCAATCTTCATCTCTATCTCTGTCTCTATCTTTTTCTCTATCTCTTTCTCTATCTATCTATCTCTATCTCTTTCTCTATCTATCTATCTATCTATCTATCTCTATCTCTCTCTGTCTCTTTCTCTATCTCTATCTATCTCTATCTATCTCTCTATATCTACATCTCTTTCTCTGCCTCTATCTCTATCTCTTCCTAATTTCCCTCTATCATTCCACCGTCTACTCCTTCCCTTGCCTCAACCCTCCTTTCTTTTCCTACTTTTACTTCTAAACTCCTACAATTTCAAACATACTTAGCTATGCATAGACTCTACTTAAACCCTCATGGAGCAGCCCGGCTGGTTTTCAAAACCAGATAAACTCATTACTCTGTCGCTCGCTACCAGTGCCAATAATCTATTTCAACTGGCAGTAAGACGCTTTTTCTGTTCACAATTTGATAGTCGAACCAAGAATATTAAATACAATCCTACGTTCCCTCCTCGTTTAAGCGAACAAAGTACCAATATCAGCTGGCATTTCTTCAATTTGAGTGGAGTAGAATTGTTCAATTTCTCTCATCATTTCAACGTCATCATCGGTGACGAAGTTCATGGCAACACCCTTTCTACCGAAACGACCACCTCTACCGATTCTGTGAATATAGTTTTCCTTGTTGGTTGGTAAGTCGTAGTTGATAACCAAGGAAACTTGTTGAACATCGATACCTCTGGCAAGCAAGTCAGTGGAGATCAAGATTCTTGAGGAACCGGATCTGAATTCCTTCATGATGGTGTCTCTGTCAGCTTGAGGCAAGTCAGCGTGAATGGCAGAAACGGTAAAGTTTTCAGCCTTAAGCTTGGTGGTCAAAAATTCAACCTTAGATCTGGTGTTACAGAAAATGACTGCTTGAGTAACAGAAATGGAATCATACAAATCACACAAACAGTCGAACTTGAACTTCTCTTCTTCAACATTGATGAAGAATTGCTTAATACCTTCCAAAGTCAATTCATCCTTCTTAACCAAAATTCTAACTGGGTTGTTCATGAACTTAGTGGTGACTTCCAAGACATCTTGAGGCATGGTAGCAGACAAAAGAACGACTTGAGTAGTTTCTGGCAACAAACGGAAGATGTTGTAAATTTGTTCCTTGAATCCAGAAGACAACATTTCATCGGCTTCATCCAAAATGAACATCTTAACGTTTTCAGTTCTAAAGAAACGACGTTCAATCATATCGTAAACACGACCTGGGGTACCAACAACGATTTGGACACCAGAACGGAAAGCTTCAATGTCTTCCTTCATGGAGGTACCACCAATGGAGGCATGGACGGTGACGTTCAAGTACAAACCGATGTGAGTGATAACATTTTGAATTTGTAAAGCCAATTCTCTGGTTGGAGCCAAGATCAAAGCTTGAGTGGCCTTGACGTTTTCGTCAATTCTTTGCAAAGCAGAGATGGTGAAAGTGGCGGTTTTACCGGTACCAGATTGAGCTTGAGCCAAGACATCACGACCTTCAGTGATTGGCAAAATTGCTCTTTGTTGAATGGCAGAAGGAGATTCGTAACCGTAACCAAAGATACCTCTAACGATGTTTGGCTTAAGGTTAAGGTCATCGAATGAGTAGACAACGTTGTCGTAGTTGGTTTCAATCAAACCAGAGTCGATTTCGGTGATTCCGTCGGAAGCCATCTTGATTCTTTAAGTAATTTAGGGGTACTAACTTTAAGAGATTTAGATTAAAAATTTCACGAAAAAATTCGAATCAATGAGGTTGTGTAGGGGAAAAAAAATAATAAAAAAATTTTCCCAGTGGGCATGACCGGGTAACTGCACGCCGTGATGGTGAAGAAGGAAGAAGAGAGAGGGAAGGAGGGTGATGTGGAAGGATGAATGACGGTGATTTGGGGGCGAGATGGTGGGGTCTAGGTTTAGAAGGTTCTAGTTGGATGATATGAATGTGATTGTGGTTGATTGTTTGATTGATTGTATAAAATGAAATTGATTGGTATTGGTGAGAGAAGATAATTGAGTGGTGTTGCTGAGTGCTCATCGCCTGGGCGGTGGCGTTATTGATTTGCAGCCAAATTACGACGCGATGTTGCAGGGATGACAAGAGAGCTTCTCAAAAGAGAGGTTAAAAGAGAGGTTAAAAGAGATGTTAAAAGAGATGTTGAAGGAAGGTTGAAGAGAGGTCTGATTTCAAAGAGATGAAGGGGGGATCCAACGAGGTAAAGGGGAGATCTGGTGAAAGAGATGTAAGCCTATGGTGTGATGGTCTAGGAGAGACAGATGGTCAGACAGAGAGAGACAAAGAGTGACAGAGAGAGACTAAGAGTGACAGAGAGAGACAAAGAGTGACAGAGAGAGACAAAGAGTGACAGAGAGAGACTAAGAGTGACAGAGAGATTGGCGTGCGAGGATCCACTAATGAAATGTAGGAATCTATTTGGGACATCGGCAATATTGGGAACATTAGGTGTGTGGTCTGCATGGCACTAAAGTTACATGTCATTATCGGAAAGCACATTATTAACAACTCTAGGAGCATGCTAGAAGGGAATCATCCATTTGAAATTCGTTGCAATATACATACATCCTCACTTAGGCAAACATACATATCTGAGAGGCTATTGTGCTTGAGGAGCTTTCGTACTTGAGCGGCTATTGCAGCAAAATCATGCATCTACCCATGCCTATTAACAAACCTGCTTGTAAGCACATTAATACATGGTTTTTCGTCCATTTCACTCTTTGAATAGTTTCTAGCTTCTGATTCATTTCACTCTTTGCATGGGTTCTAGCTTTTAATTCAAATCAAGTTAACCGAAGTCTTTATGACCATCAAAGTCATCTGCAGTTCTTAGTGCTATTGTTCTTTGCATAAATTCCAAATGCTTATTGTCTAGAAACAAATTGGCTCCTGGTGGCTAAGTACATCCAACTCTCTTACAAAATCTGATCCATACAAGTTTCATTTCAGGAACTCATTACATCGTACTTACAGTTCCCTTCTCGTTAAAGCTTTCTTGTTATATCTGTATGTTCTTCAACACTTTCGTTCTACCAAGCTACCCTTTTTTTAATAACATAATCTTAATTAACTGATCGGCATTCACATAAAAATTCTATCTGCAATCTAAAAGTCTGTCGCTAATTCATAACCAACATCTCAAGCTATCGATCTATTCAATTATATCCAGACGTTCATGCTTCTTTAAAGCATTTTTATAACAAAAACATCAGTGGACTTTGACATCTAATCTCATTTTCTCCTGCCTTTCGCTGGGAATTGTTACCTTCCAACCTCATTTCTTCTAATCCCAACTTCTTTCAGGAACTTGGCGGGCCCTGAATTCCCATGGGAAGAGCCGCTCGTATCCAATTTCAGACTCTAGTTCAGAAGCGGCAATTCCTTCCTCTTCTACCTCCTCTTCAATGGTATCCAAATCACTTTCAACTTCCTCTTCTTCTTCTTCAATTGCAGCAATGATCTCCTCTGCTGTCTGTCTAGGAAGAGTCTTTCCTTCATCCCAGGTGTTTTCAAAATGACCAAAATCGGTAGGGAATTCTTGCGTAGGCTGCTCCCTTTCGTCATGTTGCGGAGGTGGTTCCTTTGTGGCATCCCATTTGCTATCTGGATTCAGAGGTGCGCTGTCTGGAATATCTTTGTATGTTTCAGGGTCACATAAGGCTAGAGGGTCACTATCATGCGATTCATTTTCTACTGCTTCGATTTCAAGAGGAATTTCGACTTCTTTCAATTCGGGCCGGCTTTGGAGTTTGAGATCTCGAATTTTGTCTCCTACGGCTTTTTCCCAAAAGGCCACTGTCTCTAATGACAGAGTCAGTCCGTAGTACTCGCTCCAAAGATCCCACCATTTACGATGAATGTGGCCAGAATGAATCTCCTCGTCTTCAGTGTGCCATGGCTTGACCGGCCCAATAAAATGTACAAGTTTAATCTGTGATCCACCCCTGAAATAATTCAATGCTGCATTACGATAAGAATTGATGGTATTAAGAGTTGAATCTGTATATGATTTAGAGTCATTTACATGGGGTTGAGGTGGAAACAGAGAGGAGCCCAATTTAGAAGTATTGGCAGGGTTTCTACTAAAATAGTTAAAAGCGGGTAGATACTGGTATTGGGCCAGTGGGGTTACATTATAAAGAAATGGTAATTTGATCCATCTAGATGATTGGAGATGTGGAGCATCGCCAACCTCGGTGGTGGTAGGAATACGATGTTCAAGTAAATCTGTGACCCAGTTTGGTTGTGGATTGAAGTACTGATTTAAAAGGCCCTGATCTGCTCCATCAAAGGACACATCAGAATCCGTGTGCAGCTTGACTACTAAATTGGTCAAATTTTCATAATCATACGAGTTTGGCTGCAAAACAAATACTCCAGAGTTAAAGATATCTGGAAATCCAGAATCTGGTACGGCAAGAATTTTGTTATGAGGAAAGGACAATTTCAATAAGTCTAATACAGAATGCTCGAGGTCATATTCGGGCAAGGTATCGGCATCTAGATAGAGAATTTTGTCGTATCGTGTGAGCCCCCAGAGTGCGACCTTGGTAAAAGTTGAAGCTAATTCGGGACGACCTAAATCATGCTCTAATTTGTTACGTAAGGTGGAAGTCAAGGTATCGACGGGGATCAAAGTGTCATATAATTGCAAGAGCAATTGCTTCTGATAATCTGAGAATTTATGTTCATCGATTAATACCGCCATCTCTATATCCATGGCCAGCAGAGAAATAAGTTTGAGGAGAGCTACTCCTAAGACTAAGGCACCGGGAAGATAGCTAGGGTCGTATAGCAATGTTACGACAGCGTGAGGCATGTTGGAATTGCCAATAGAGGGAGGGGGGAGGATAGAGGGGGTTGGAAATTTCAAGGTTTTGAACAGTTCAATATATTTTTGCTGCAATGTGTAATAAATATGCAATCAATTGTATTGGAAGGTATTGGAAGGTGTGGGACTTTTCAATTGAGGCCCTTCTGTTTCTGAGCTTTGTTTAGCTGAGAGGGGTCAACAAAAAGAATGCAGCCTTCAATGTTGGGCAAATCTCAAATCGATTGGTGAGGAGAAGAAAGTAGGTAACTATAGTGTAATCAGCGAACGGAATGAACAACAAGAACTATTCTGAGTTGAACTGAAGTTCCAAACAACCACTAAAGGGCAAATGGGTAAATTGTGGAGCTCTAGTAGAAATATATATGTATATTTATGTACATGGTTATGTATTAACGAGGTCCTCACCCCACATTGGCTCGAAATTGTGCAGTTTTTCGATATTTTTCAGAACATGCCGCTGCTGCATCAGATGAGTTGGCGGCAGACAAAGAGGGACCGGCTATATTAAAGAGAAGGTTGGGGCGTTATCTAAGGGTTCGGAAATGCATAGAGGTGTGAAAGGGTAAATCTGTGAATTGGTAAGGTGAAAGGACTTTCCTCGTTGACGAGAGAGCCCGAGAGATCCCGATAGAGTGGCCACTGGCTGGTCAAATTAGAGTTTGTGTGAAGATGCATTAAATTTTGGTGCGTTCATGGTGTATTTTTAGGTAAATTAGCTGTGTCATAGAGGCGTAATACTGATGTATTCTTCTGATATCTTCGTGTGTATCGAAGTTTGTCGTCAAGTGTATCAGAGTACGTGTTATGGGTCGTTTGCTACCACGGGTTCCATTACATTTCTTTGTATTGTGGGTATATACGCTTGTTAGACACCTTTTTTGGATGCGGTTGGCAAGGAACTGCCGCACCGAAAAAGGTGCCGCCGGGCTGGCAATCAGGCTGGCTTGGCAGATTGATGGGGACAGACATGGATATGGATGTGGAGATCTCCGAGTTCAAGTGTATCGATATGATAAAATATGGAGCATTGTAAGAGTTCATGTTCATTCTCTTTTCTGCTCCCCGAGGAAAATCTAGTGGCAGATGCAATCAGCAGGGGCTACCATTAATTCACAGCTTCTGCACAGTTTATGTTTCATGCGGGTTCCTGCTTATTAGTGGGGTACTCAGTCTGTGTCTGTAGCTGGGGGAGGGGGCAACGTTTAGGGTTGTGGAAACATTTGGCGGGGTGGAGCCCACTGGAGACCCAAGGAGGGGAACACTTTAATCGTAGAATGTAATTTATGTTTCCATCTCGCCAGATAGAGTTCTTTCGATGGTATTTCTATTCTTTGATTTCTTTTGATTGTGGATTCAGTCCTCACTTGCCAGTGAGTGTTTCATTCTAAGAACTTTCACTTCTTTCACTTTCCACATTACCAAATCTTGTGCTTTTCACCTCTTACAATTCTCTGTATTGTTAAGATACATTTTCTCTATAGTCTTTGAATGGTGTTGCTATTATAGCTTTTCTTTCTTCCTCTTTCAATCTTAATAATACACTTATCAAATTTTATGCGCCTTTTTTCAAATCTAGCAGAAATAGGTATCAAACGATCCTAGCAGAAATAGTGATGATGGCTAGGACATTATAAAAGAGGTAGAGTAAGATGTAAGAAAGGGAATGTCTCAAGCGTACTGCGATATATAGATATCTTTACACATGTTCGCCTGAAGTACATAGAACTATGGATTCATTTCTGTGTCCATTCCAGCTGTCGGAGTGTATTGATTGCCAACTAAACTATGCCGCTGTTGACCCACCGTCCTATACTCGAGCACAAAATGGTTCCAATTGACCTGGAAAGGAAAATAATGAATTAGAGAGAGATAGAGAAATAGGAGAAGGACAGAGACAGACAGAGAAAAAAGGTCACGGGTTACGCTTTACAAAATAAACATACTATAGCACAATTTTTAGTTACGATTGTACACTTCTACACTTAATCTTTCCTTTGTAATGATTAGTTATACACGGTCATCTCTTAACGGGAGTAAGACCAGACGTTCTTCAATAAACCATCTTGTTGAGCGAGTCTGTTCAAAGAGTCGTCAGCTTCACCTCTACCTCTGATGTAACCACTGAGAGCGTAGGTGGTGTTAGAACCAGAGATGGCTCTGCCGCTTTCGTCAACATTGGCAATGTTGATTTGGACAGAAGCATGGTCCTTGGCCTTGATGATTCTGTTGGTAGCAGAACACTTTCTTGGGACGTACAATTCAACCTAGTTTGTTAGTATAAGTTCTATAGTGTTGCTGAGAGGTGATTGTACAGGTTATTGCTGAAATTGTCTTAGTGTTGAAGACCTATAGGGTCAATACGAGGTGTGGTGGATATGATAAATATGGCGATGATTGGCATTCCGGGAGGTCATCGCCACCAGGTTTCTTCCTGCCCTCTTCGAAAGAATGATCCATATTGGGGGGTGGATTTAAGAGACTAATCGTTGCTTTTATCCTGCTCCTTCGTCACTTTGGTGATCGACGTCTAACCACATTCGGTAACGGATATCAGTGGGGGAAGGGGGCCACCCAACCACACCTATAACTTCGATATATTCCACATATTCCACTGATTCTGTCTCCTTCCAGCTCTCCACATAGTACATACGAGTTGACCTTTATCGTTTTCCATCTTGGTGATTTATTTGTGGTTAATAGGATTTGAAAGTCTCAAAATTTTTCATTTAGATGGAGTGCGAGCGCGAAAGTTTTGTGTAACATTTTCCGTGGTGAAGGTGCAGGTGCTAGGGCTTCTGCCCTACCGAGCACGTGACAGTAGTTTTTGTTGCTCTCGCCGCTTTAGGTGGAGTGCATATAATCGAGCTCATTTTGTATTTGATTCGAGACTAATGTTGTAAGGGTCAGGTGACCAAAATGACACAAAATCAAATAAACATTTTAATGGCTGCGAAATATTTGCGAGAGAGGGCCTAGACTCCTCATAAGGGTATTTGCAGATAGATGACGAATAACTGAAGATTTGATAAATGGAAGCAGGTTGATTTTAGTAGGAATGTAATGTTCTAGACTTATTTTACCATTTACCCTCGGAATAGAATTCAAAATGGTAGTTCTTTTTTCGTTGACCGGATCTGAAAATGGACTTGGTAGCACCGACCGGATGGCCCAGATAGGCAGCTTGCATAGGCCAAGGATAGCTATTATGTCGGTAATGCATGGATTCCGAGATCATCTTACCCTTTTTAGCATAGGTAGCATGTTACAGATGTGTTCAAATTCTGCAAGATCATCGTTATGCCGTCACTACACGTAAACGTATACCGTGCATGGCACATGTGCATCTGAGATGAGCTCGATTTGAAAAATTTCCCGAATAGGACGAATAATGATAATGGTCGTTGAATCTAGATTACAATTGGTTATCATATCAAAGGCTTATGGAACGCTTCAATAATGCCTCTGCAATGTCGACATCGTGGCGACAGGAATACCATTGGTTCGGAATCACCTCAAAGATGTACCTCGAAGGGGCATCACAGAAACATTAAAGGCACATTTTTGAGACACATAATGGACATTTAATAGTCATATTAACGACACATTATAGACACGTCAAACTTCATCTAAATGTTACATTATATGTTGATTTTTAAAAAAATCAGCAATCATTAGTATATTGTTATATTGATACATTGCTAGATTGGATCTCCCTAATCATCCATCAGTCAATTTCAAACCATCTGGACTTTTCTCTCTCGTTCACCTCCACGCTCATATGAGCTGCTCTACACTTTTCTCCACCTTTCTCCAACTTTCTCCAACTTTCTCCATATCTCTAAATTACTAATTTCTCTTTATTGATGCATTACCATACCAACTATATTCTTACCAAAACAGCTACACTTTCAACGTGATGGGTTTGAGGAAAGAAATCAAATCCCTTGATACTTTCTACTTTATATCGAGCCCCATTCTCTGTGTTCTTCAAGAACCATTCGACATCTCGGGCTTGTGAATGAACGTTACATGAAATATACACAATTTTGGCCGGATTGTAGTCGGACAATTGGTTCAAAAATACGTCATCACAACCCTTTCTTGGTGGGTCAAGAATCACAGATGTTCTATCGCAAGGAGTATCGATACTCTTGAAAATTTCCTCAGCTTTTCCAACAATAAACTTTGTATTCTCCACTTTATTACTGGCAGCGTTACGTTCAGCAAATTTAACTGAATCTGCACTTACTTCCACTCCAATAACCTTTGAAACTCCGGTGGAACAAGTAATAGAAAAGAGTCCAGATCCACAATATGCATCGACCAAGTAATTTGGTTCGTCAATGGATGAGCCTGGAATCAGTAGATTATCCTTTACGTAACCAGTAACGGCAGGTAAGATGGAATTATTATTTTGAAAGAACTCTCCCGCTGAAAATTCAAACTTGTAGCCGTTAACATATTCATAGACGATTTGACGAGGATTTGTCACACAAGTCTTCAGGTATTTGTGGCCATTTTGGGAATAAATCTTCACAGAAACCTCATCTGAAGCATCAGTAGAACCTATTCTTGGGTCATGCTTCTCCTCGGGGTGGTCAGTTATTTCTCTAGTGTCCTCTCTAAGAAGAATGGTAGCACCTTTCTTATACTTTTTATAGTCCTTAGCAAATCTTTCCCGTTCGTTACGCATACCGATATTGATAATCTCGGTACCAATGCTACAATCTTCAATATCAAGGATACTGGCACCTCCACCTTGTACCTCAGGTCTCCATTTAGGTCTTCCCTTAGAACCAAATCCCAAAGTTGGCATATCATACTCCTTTGGGAGCTTATAAGGCAAATTGAAATGTGGAGTGAGTTTTGTCCGATAACTATACTGTAAAGGGGATGGTTCTGTGTTCAGAACAGAAGGAAGTACTTCTTCCTTGGTCAATTGTGGTGCTAGATACTTGTAAGCATTCACAATGGTGTCCCTTTTGAAAAGGAGTTGCTGTTCATAGGGAACACTTTGGAATTGACATCCTGAACATTTACCGAAATATTTACAATTAATAAGCAGATTATCTCTATAGTTTGAAGGAGTTGATACCTCCAAAAGGTCTGATTCGACATAAGAAGGATGTGACTTGAATACTTTGATTTTACAGACATCTCCTGGTAATCCAAATGGTACTAATACAATCTGTTTCTTTGAATCTGGTTCAATTGGATGAGCGATGATTGCAAGCCCATCACCACCAGACGTAAGCTCTAAAATCTCTACGTTTTCTACGATACGATGACATTGTTGTTCGTACTCTGGATCGTTAAGAATGAGTGGCATATCGTTTGAAATGTCTGAATTATCAAGACCTCTTTCAATCAACAATTTTTGAATTTGATGCAGCAAGATGCCAACTGGAGAAGTTGGATCAGCATCTTTTGCCTTATATTTACGGCGGATGATCTTGGACTTTTTCAGCTGCTTTTGGGTCTTCGGTGGGGTTTCCACGGTACGCTTTCTGTCCTCAATTATGGCTTCTACGGGGCTCATTATTGGTGTAGATGGATGAGATGAGCTCGATGGGGTGTATATATTTTTATAAGCTTTCTTGGGCCAATCGGTCACGTGAAAGACGGTCAGCGTGAAATGGAAGTGGTAATTGGATAGATAGGCGAAGGGACAAAGAAGAAAGATATAGAGATGGAGATATAGAGATATAGAGATATAGAGAGAGGTAAGTTTGAAGAGTGATGTATAGTGATGAAGGAGAGACTTTGAGGTGAAGGTGTAAAGTGAGGGGGGTTAGTGATGGATCAATGGAAATAGCATACATTTTAGTGGAGGTAGGGTGATTACATCGTTAAAATAGCGAGGAGTTCAGTGAGAATAGTGAAGACATCGCCAAAATAGCGAGCATTTTAGCGAGAATAGTGTGATTCAATTGTGCAAATACATTCAAATGGTGCTAGAAGCACAGTAACATAACAGTTTTCCACATTAAATGGAATGAAGTAGCCTTTCACAACCATAACATAACCTTGTATCATTTACCTCTTCCCCAGTAATGTAATATCACTCTACCTATCTACTGGTCATTCTTACTTATCTACTGGTCTTTCTGATATATCATCAAACTCATGCTATGTCTCAATTAAATCGCCTTGCCCTAAGCAACCACTTCAAAGTATAAAGAAGCCAAAAAAAATCCCCAAATTGCCATGGTGGCTACACCAGCATAAATAATAAGTCGTCCAATGACCTCAACATCGTAACGTGGCTTGAAAACACCACTAATCTTGATATCAGCCGGCTTTTCTCCTTTGGATGCCAGATATGCAAGCATTTCGTATCGATCAATATCTGAATCTGGCCCCATGGCATCAGTCTTCTTGTGATCGGTGACAGCCTTAAGGAAAGTATTTATATCGGCTACATTGGCACTGGAATCGATATTAGATATCGATTGTCGACGAATATCACTGGTTCCACTCTTGGATTGAGCTGTGACCAAGAAGTTTCTTCGAGGAACGTATAATCCGACTACTTTATAGATCGGTGGGAGTATGGTGAACACTACTGGCTTTGAAAGGGCCTTCCAAGATGCTACAAGGACCAACCCCAAGATTACTCGGGCCACTGTTTTGAAGAAACCTAGGGTGGCATAATCGTAAGGGATCCAAAGTGGATCATGTAGACTGTTATGGGGAGCTATGTAACCAGTGGCTATACAAAGCCAATGGGAGAGATCAAGACCTATTAGGACCCCAATAAAGGCTACAGAATCATCAAAACAAGGACAATCGTCGACCGGTTCTGAATGGAAATGAATAAGAGTTATGAATCCCAGAATTATGTAGAGTGGTCTGAGGTAGAACAATAGCCAATTGGAGGCATTGACCCCAAGGAGGAAGTCATCCCAGGTCTTTCCAAGAAGGAAACGGAACATAAACACTGCCACCCCTATCATCGAACCAAAGATAACATCCAAAAAGCCATGCATTCCACAATAGATACGGCCAAATATCAACAGTATATAGTAAATGAACGACAATGCATACAACACAAGCTTAATAGAGGGGTCTATAGTGTCCAGACGGGCAATATTAAGCACTAATACTAAGGTAACGGCAGTAGCATTAGCACTGTGACTCAGAGGGAACCCATATTCTTGAGTAGTATAAGAGCTCATGGTAATACGATGTAAAGGAGGGGACCGGGGTCTTGGAAGACACATGTAGTCCTTGAAATTACCGGTAAAGAATATCCCTAACCCTAAAACGTAAACAAGATCTCTCGAAAGAACACTGGCCCCAAACCAGAGAGGAAGAGGAAGCATCAACACGTAAAAGGTATGTGAAGCCATATTTGCCGACCAGGCGAAGTAGAAATCAAGCATTGGGTGTCTTAAGCGGGACTGGATCTTCTCTAGGACCTCTGTTTCTAGTCTAATTATGGGCAAAAGAGCACTTCTAATTTTGTATCTGAAGGGCAGAAGCTTTGACTTGTAGTGGTCATTAGGATGGTTTCCTGCCTCTGTGATACTTTTATTTGTTTCTTCGACTACAGAATCCGGTGCCAGGGTATCATTTACCCGTCGGATAGTCCCCAGAGTCCTTTCAGACGACGTGGCGTTGGTCATATCGAAGGTGATAACTGCCTTGTCCCTAATGTTATTCGAAGTAGAAGTGAAAAATTGCGGGTCAAAGTCTGGAGAAGAAGAGGACTAAGATGTGGGGAGGGGTGAATTGGGAGGAAGGAGAGGGGCTTTAGATGGATTGAGAGGGTGGAAGAGATGATTTTGGTGGAAATCATAGGCCATAGATTTTATTGGAAGTGCTATGCCAGTTAGATGTGTCTATTTGATTTCTGTAGGGGTTCATTGGTTGAGTATGGTCTGGCTAGTTATTAAAGAGTTGCTGTTGGATTTTCGCTATCACGACAAAGTAGGAAGATAAGAAAGAGAGAGAGGAAGTAGATAAGAAACAGCGAAGAAAGAACACGTGAAGGAGAGAAAGAAAGAATGTATGAAGGAGAGAAAGAAAGAACACATGAAGGAGAGAAAGAAGATAGCAAGAGAAAGAAGATAGCAAGAGAAAGAAGATACAGATAATGATAGAGATACAGTTTCAGATATAGATTATTAAAGCCATAAAGATATGAATAAAGCTTCATGTGGAGATTTACGTCCTCAAGGTCACCTTAATTCTCGAAACTATCGTTGACCTATTAGCATATATTTATTAGTCGATATCGAAGTAGAGAGGCCACGATGTCCATTTAAAAGAGATCTTGATATCAAAGAGCCATCTTCTTACATATGAGACAGAGCATTCATGTATACTCATAATTACGTTAATATGAAAGAAAAGTGTACATCAAATCAATATACACAAATTTAGGAGATTAGTTTAAGATCTTTCTAATCTGAACATACAAATAAATGAAATCAAACTCTAACTGCCTTTAGGATCGATCGGCGAAGTGCTAACAGTTCCTTTATCGAAGAATCTTGTAGTTTTAAAGCCTCTTAGACCTCCGTAAGCACCTACAATACTATGAAAACCAGCAGAACTAACTACAAGACCAATGCAAAGTGAAATTACTGAAATTATAAGGAAACAACCTCTCTCCTATATTGAACTCCTATTGTTCGATTGATCCATACCTCTTCTTTTACAAAATGGTACACTTTTTGCCCTTCTTCTTCTTCTTTCCTCTATCATCCAGAGCAAATGCCAAGTCATTGTCCTGATACTTGTGATTATTAAAATTGCCGTACGGATTGCTCTTATAGGTGTCTTCACCCAATGGCTGGTCAAGTAAAAGAGCAGAATCAAAAGACGAATTCTTCATGTGTCCACTAGCATGACGCTGGTGCAGAACAGATGATTGGTTCCGTGAATGGCCTCCAAAATGTTTCGAGAGTCGATTTTTCAGTCGCTCCATCTGTTCATTCATTCGTTGCTGCTTCAAGAAATGGTCAATGGCAAAGTTGAACACTGTCTTGATATTGAACATGTGTTTAGCAGAACACAGAACGTATCCAATTGCATTGATCTCAGTGGCGAGCTGGATGGGTAAGTCTGGATCTATAGATGAATTCAAATCACTCTTGGTACCAACAAGAACAATAGGAATCCCAGGACAAAAGTATGATACCTCAGGGAACCACATATCCTTGACATTCTGCAAAGACACTACAGATTCCAATGAAAAGCAAACCAAAAGTACATCAACATTGGGGTAAGAAAGTGGCCTTAATCTCTCGTATTCTTCTTGACCGGCAGTGTCCCATAATGCCAATTCTATCGTGTCTTGATTGGGTGCCAACACATTGGTGACATAATTTTCGAAAACTGTGGGTACATAGATTTCTGGAAACTTGTTTTGTACATAACTTACTAATAGACAAGTCTTTCCACAACCACCATCTCCTACAACCACTATTTTCATGTTGTACCTGGAACTCTTCTTGAAGGTTTCTTGAACAGGGAAATCTGGAATGATTGGATCGTCATCAATGATGACTTTAGGGGCGCTGTTCTTCTGATAATACTCCTTCTTCTGTTGTTCAAATTGAGACTGTTTCTTAGCTTCTTCGTAAGGATTTGGTGATCTAGGAGCCAGTCCAGGTGGAGTTTTGTAGTTCAGGCCAGGAGAGCTTTTGTAAGCCAGTTTCAGCAGCAAATAAGGCAGACTTGATGGTTTGGGCAGTCTGTTGTATGTGGTTGGACTAAGAACTGCTGGTTTACCCAATTTGGTTTGTTTGCTTTTACCATATGAACTCTGGCCTGTCTTCCCATATGAAGAAGAGTCATAGGGGTTCAGAGAGGTTTTAGAGCTTCCATATGGCTTTGAGCTTTCATAAGGGTTCAGAGGACGTTCTCCATACAGTTCAACTTCTTCTTTCTGATCCTTGTATAGATTCAGAAGTTCGTCTACATCTTCATCTTGGTGCAGAGTCCGGATGTTTTGTCTTTCATAAGGACTCAAGCTAGTCTTCGACAGCTCGTTGTTGAAATTTGGGTTCAGTTGAAGGGTGTTCAGGCCCTTGCTTGGACTGGGCAAGTTAAGGTCCTCATACTCGCTGTCTGACGAATGGTTGTCAAACAACATACTGCGGCTGGCCCTGGGCTTGGGCTTCGACAGCTGTTGGTATGGATCGTTGTTGCTCTTATTGTTGTTGTTGTTGTTGTCGTTGTTGCTAATGCTGGTCTGTTTGTTGGATGGTACTTCGTCGTAGAGATTCGGGCTCGATTGTGAATACTTTCCAAACGAATTACCGTTCTCACCGGAAGCATGGTCGGCCATCTGCAGTTCTCCATAAGGATCTACAGACGACCTACCGGCGTTGCCAGTAGAGGTTTCATACAGATTCCGCAAAGGAAGTGTTGTCAGCAGGCCAATTTCGTTGCGAGATTGGTCGACCAATGACTGTCTCTCGAAAGCGTTTCTCTGGGAACTAGGAATAGGTTGTCTATCGTATTGATTTTGAGTACCAGCGGTCTTCTCGTAAGGATTATAGCTTTGTCTTAGAGATTGTCTTTCGGTAAACTGTTCTCTGTTAGAGCTTGGCAGCTTATCGTACGGGTTATAGCTTTGTCTAAGGGAGAGTCTCTCGGGATTTGGCTCCTTCAGTTCATTCTGTTCTCTAGGGGCAGAGGGCAGCTTTTGGTACGGATTTTGATTCTGTCTCTGTCTTGAGGACAATCTTTCGGACTCAAGTGGCTCATTTGGTTCTTTTGAAGAGGTGGGGGGTTGCTTATATGGGTTTCCCTGCTGTCTTAAGGTGCCGTGATCGTTAAGATTCGACCCTGAGGGTTGTTTGGAAATAGATTCGTCAAGATCCACTGGATCTAAAAGACTTCTTACCTTCTTAGCTGGAGATACTTGCAGAGCTGTAGATGAATACAGTTTTGGTTGTTGGGTTTCGTTAGCCAGCCTGTTAATAGATGGAAAATCAGTCGATTGATCATCCTTGTTGGTCATATACGAGAGAGCAAGACCCTTCTTTTGAACCACTTCCTTGCTGCCCCCAACTACCGATTGGAGATTGGTACTCAGAGCCCAATTGGGGCTGGTTTGGTCGGTTGAAGAGGTGGAATAAGGATTGGAGCGATCGTATACATTAGATCGATCTAAAGACCCGTTGTTTTGGGTCTGATTCGTACTTAAATCTACTCCTCTATTACCACGATCTACGGCGGATCTATCATTGCTTAGTCTATCGTAAGGGCTCGAACGGTCAGTCTTTTCATAAGGGTCGTAACGATCATATGGGCTTTGAAATTGGTCGACACTTTGACTTTGGCTCGATTTCCACGGCTTCTGGGATCCATTGGGGGTGTTTTCAAGTCCAGTTTGGGTGTCATAGAACCTCAGACTGGCCATCAGACTTCGGTTAGTACTACTACTTGGACTAGAAGAGGATTCCTGGGTTGCCGGATTTAAACCTGAAGCCCTTTTAGGACTTCTGACTCGATCATATGGATCCAGATGGCCATACAGCAGTCGGTTGGAGGTGTTTTCAATATCATATGGATTAACAAAACCTTGTCTGGCTTGGGAAAGCCTTGGACTAGTGGTGGTGACAATGGGAGCCTGATAGTTGAGCAGCTTCCTTGGACTATAGGAGGAGGAGTTGTTATCAATTGAATTCCTGGTGGTGCCATTGATAGTCAGTCGGGGAGTTTTCAGATCATCCACCACAAGGTTCAACAGCTTTCTAGGGCTATAAGGGTTGGAAATAGAGCTAGAGCTGGGGTCCTGGTTGGATGTCAGGGGACGGGATGGGTCCAACAGAGAGTACAGACCGTTTGGATGTTGGTTTTCGTAAGTAGTATGGCTTTCGTAGGGCATCAGTCTGAAATCCAGTGGAGAAGATGGTTCTGGCTGACGTTCGTAAGGATTACGCAGCTTTCTGTAGGGATTGGAGGCAGAAGACATGATGAAAGTGAGTAGATGAAGATTGTCGGGTAAAGTTGGCGTTCTGCCGTTGACAATGTCGTTTTCCGGGTGGCTTTAGTGGGGCTTTGGCGCCGGAACTCGTGTTCGAAGCAAGTCCGGGATCAAATTGGCGGGTCGAAATTTTGAAGTTGGGCTTTTCAAGTGCCGATCGGGAAAAAGCACAGTAAATAAACACTAAGCCGGTTATTTTTAGCGAGAGCAAGAGGAGAGGGGGAGAGAGAGGAGGAGATAAGGAGAACATAGTAGGACAGATGTAGCAAGGGGAAGGGAGATAATATAGCAAGAGTGGAAGCGAGAAGAAGGGAGATACTAGTAGGACAGAGGAAGGGAGAGGAAGGGAGAGAACATGGTAAGAGAGATGGTAAGAAGAAGAATGTAATAAGAAAAGGGCACAGGTTTATGTGGGTGTAAGTAGTCTGTGGTCCGTAAATTTCGCTGCTACTGTGTAGTGAAATGCCGTAGTGACATATTGTAGTCATTGCTGTGGGGTGTCAGAATAATTTAGAGTGACATGGACAATGTAGAGAATAATGGGGCATTATGGCGTCGAGTAGCTAGCTAATGTCTTTAATTATCTTTCTTTAATTGTCTTTCTTTAATTGTCTTTCTTTAATTGTCTTTCTTTAATTGTCTTTCTTTAATTGTCTTTCTTTAATTGTCTTTAATTGTCTTTCTTTAATTACCTTTCTTCTATCGCCCCCCTGCTTCTCTCGTTGTTGTCCTCTTCAGGCCCTTCCTTACACTACTCAATACGAGCTCAGATCTCTACTTAATACACAATCAATAATCTTTGATAATACCGAGTCCATCTTCTTCTTCGTCAACAAAGCACAATGACAATAGCTTTATCATAATTCAATTCTACAGTCTCTTTCTACTCCTCCTTTTCTAATACTATGTCATTGTCGAAATCTCTTCATCTATAGTCATCTACATTTCATGATATATCTTTAAACTTATCCCTTGTTTATTCAGCAATGATCTTAACTTTTTTCAATGATCATTCGCTTGGTAACACCTCTCTATCAATCTCTTACAAATCCTCTCTATCAATCCTTCATAACCGTCACTGGTATACGGCTCGTCACCTCAGATCCATCCATGAATGCCATATACAACTTTAAGAAATAGAATCGTCCAGTGCATCCAATCTGAAAATCTGGCACAAGACAGAATCTATCATATGTAGGTACCTCCACGTTCATAGTGTTGGTACTTCTTTCAACAGCCTTGGTCAAATTGACTCGAATACATATTTCTTTCGTAAACGTTTCCTCAGGTGAATCCTCCTGTTTAGTCCAAGAAATCAGCGACGACTTCAATTTAGTAGTTTTTCCAACTCCAACATCTACAACATCTAATATGTTGAGTTTGGTCCTGACCCCATTAATGCACCGGGCATCTTCAAATAGGCTCTTTTCCACTGAAATCAAATGATTTGATCCAAGTTTTTTCGACTCTTCTATCAAAGCTGTCATCTTCTGTCTTATTGGTCCAATCACAATATCATTGAAGGTCTTTCCATTATCATTGTTGAAGATCATGCTAGGACACAATTCGAAAGGAAAGCTTCTATCCTGGGTTGCAAATGAAAAGGCAACTAATGAAGCTTTGACATGAATCATCTCCGGAAGGCGATTTCGTTCGTTCATAGGCTGATATGTCATTTGGATGGGAACACTGATATTCCAGCTATCGATTGCTTCTTTAGAAGGGCTGACATCATTTCTAAAGTTTGCAGGAGCAATATACTTTACTTTCTTGATCTCTGTGGGAATAACTATCGAGAGCCTTCCTTGCATTTTTACTTGACCAAATTGCTTCTTCTCTGTCCTCAATTCAAGCTCGTGGACGAACTTCGAAGACAGATCTTCCAACCCATCACTTCTTTGTGAGTATCCTACGTAGGCTTGGCTCTTTTCGTTTGAAGATGAAACTCCTATAGTAGTTCGATTGTGGGTCTCTGGTACAGGTGAACTTCTAATATCCTTAATTCTTTGAATACATTCATCCAACCTTGAGAGGAATCTATCTTTTGAGTCTATTGCAAGCTGTTCTCTGGCATTTAGTTCAATCTCTGAAACTTCTGACTTTCGAGGAATCACTCTAATAGTCTTGGAATTACCCTTCAAACAAGTGTATCTATTTGCAATTGAATCAATGGTGATAAATTTGATACCAACATTGTAAGCGATCTGGAAATTTAAGAAAGTCAAGTCCATATTGGTGGGCCCCATAGAGGGTGGGAGGTGCTGTGGAGTTGTTGAATCACCATTTCTGTTATCTACTATGTATTCCGGTAATCTAAATTGGAAAAACCTCTTGTAACGGACTCCTGGGAGCAATCTGTTGTCCTTGAGATCACCATTGGTGTTATCGATTGGATCTATTTGGTTCTTAGTTTGAGATTCAGATACACAAGAACATGCTTCAAAATCAAGAGCCTGAAGAAAGGTTTTCTTCTTTTCATTGAGGTCATTACCATAGATTAAATTTCCCTCAAGCATAGTATAAAAGGTATCAAATGGAATTTCCCGTTGGCTATTGTTCTCTACGATCCAGTACCCATAAATATGGTCTCCTGGTGAAAATTCTTTGGTCAATGTATCTATTGGGATAGGTTTAGTACCAATCATACACTTTTCTTTGGTAAAATGCACTGATAATTGGATATTATTGCTAGCTTCCAGCTGTTTTAAATCGTGATGAACCTCCAAAATCTTTGGGTCGGAGCTGCGTAGTTTAACTCTTTGACCGTTGGGGTCCTTAGAGCTTCCATCGTCTAGTCTCATGGTAGACGGATTATGTTTAAAACAACTATCCTGAGATGTTACATCACTATCTAAAGCCTCTATAGTAGCTCCTATTGTGGGGGATTGAAGTATCCGATCCACGGTTTCATTCGAATACGTTAAGGTTGGACTTGCTATTTCTTCGTAAGAAGGAACAGGATTCGTGGCTTCTATGATTGCAGATTTGGAAACAACGGCCTCATGCATCTGGTATGATGGTAGGATAAAGTGCTGGTCGCTCGGGACCTTGCTTACTGATAAATCATTGGAGCGGTTATTCCCCGGATTAACCGTTGAATGAGTGATCTGATCTTTTGGGGATGACAGATGAAAGATTTTCTTGATCTGGCTAGGAAAATCGGTTGTACTGAATTTGGAGGAGGCATCTTGCCTCTGATTCATTTCGACGGTTAATGAACGGAAGAAAGAGTTGTTCAGATTCAAAAGATTCTTTCCGTGGGGTCTGGTTTGTCAGTAATTATTTTTTTCACTTGCAGCAATGTTGCATATTGATTACGATGAGAAAAGGAAATTCAATAAAAGAAACCCAAATGTTGCAGGACCGGATAATTGGGAGTAGATTTGGAAAGAGAAATGAAGGGCAATGAAGGTAGAATTTGTAAGAGATGGAACGAAATTTGGTCCTAGTAGGTGCCTTTTGGTTGTAAAGAATAGGTATATGGTATTATAATTTCTTATAAGAACCCCTCCTATGCCAAGTCCCGGTTCGTCGGCCCTGAAATTGCTTTTCTGCGCCGTGCCAATTTGAATTTAATTAAACAAATCCCGTTAAACCCGCAATTACCTCCTAGATCCTACGTTGTATTGGTATAGATATGGTATGTTTATCGAATACTTATCGGTTGAATAGTTGATTAATTTCATACTTAGATAGAATGAAACTCATTTTCCGTGATTTTATCATTTCGGGGTCATAAATGCAATGGTGAATATTTATCGATGATGCTTGCGAGGTTAAAAAATAGATCATGGTCTAAGCCTCTTGCCAAGGAAATGTAGGCCTTTATCTAACCGGATTTATAATAGATAATGGAATCCGAGTGGTAGTAACTGACCCGTCCAGAATCAATATACACAACAGTAAATAGTATAGTCTTCCTAAAGATTCGTTTTGAAATTCTGGCACAAGACTAAATTTCTCGTATGATGGAGTGCTATCTCTAACGGTTCCTCTCCTCTCCATAGAATTGGCAATGTTTACCTTGATTTGCATTTCCTTAGTGTATTGCAGCAAAGACATAGATGGTAAATTGAAATTTAAATTTAGATTCTTGGAATGCACCTGGTTTCGTTCAACCCATGGAACAGAATAAGAATTTGCTTTGCTATTGCCATTAACAGTCACTTCATTGATGTCGAGAATACTATTTTTGGTCCTCACTCGGTTGATGGTTTTCACGTCGTCAAGAACTTTTTGATCCATGACAATATTCTGATCTGGTGTAAGTTTACGTAATTCCTCTGATAATTCTGTCGCCAACTTCTTGAACGGATCAGATATGATACTTGCAAATGTTTCTTCAGTTTCGTTGTTGTAAATCATATCATGAGTCAATTGTATTGGGAAACCCAGGGCATCAGATGCATATGAGAAAGTCACTAATGATGCTTCAACATGAGTCACTTCTGGAAGCTTATATTTTTCAGCAGTAGGTGAAAACGTTAATGTGATGGGGATTTCAACATTCCAAGAATCTAATTGATCCTGGCTTGGAGCCGAGATCCTATACTTAGAAGGGGCAATGTAGTTGATGTATTTGGTTTCGGTGGGGATTGTAATCAGAAGATTTCCTAATGTTTTCGTCAGCCCTAAGAACTTTCTTTGTATTACTACTTCTGAAATGTGAACTGGTAAAGGTTCATCAATTTTTAAGCTCGATGCTTTAGATCTACTGTCATTACTTTCCGAATATTGTTGTTTCGGATTGTTTTCCACTTCCAAAGCATTTCTTTCTTGCTTGGCCATTTTTATATAATCCTTCATTGTATAGATTAGATGATCTTTAGCACTTCGAGCGAAATATCTATCAGTAACAGCGCATTCTTTATCAGGAATGTTCTTCTTTGGAATCACTTTAATTTCTTTACTCTGTTCTTTCAACGTCACATATTGCTGAGATTGTGAATCAGCGGTGATGAATTTAGCTCTAATAGTATACAAAATCTTGGTACCCAAGAAAGACAAAGTGCTATTGAGACTGGAATCGACCGATGGAAGTAAATCATTCAGATGAATATGATTACTAGTGTTACAAGATGATTCTAGTAAAGTTTCGGGGATTTTGAATTGAAAGAATCTTTTATACCTCGTTTCTGGTCGTAACGAGTTATTGTGAAATTCCAAGTAAGTATTATCCGCTGAATCAAATTTAGAGTTTGCTTCCATTGAGCTAGCAGTAGAACTTGCACAAAGATCAAGAGTTTGCAAGAATGTCTTGTTCTTTTCCTGTTTCGATGAAAAGCTGAACAATCCACTAGATTCAACAATATTTCCTTCAAGCATTACATAGAAAGTGCTGAAAGAAATTGGAATGTTTGAGTTGTTTTCTGCAATAATATAACCATAAACTTCATCACCTGGAGAAAATTGTTGATGATCCGGATCAATTTCAGTTGGAATGGTTGTACCAGGAGTTATTGGTTTTTCTGTGAAATGAATCGATACAGATGTATTATTGGTTAATGCCAGAGTCTTCAATTTATGATGAACGTCCAAAATTTTGGTGGATGAAGCAGTCAGACTCGAACTGGTAGTAAATTCGGTCATCATTGACATTGAATCTTCATCAGTGACACTTCTAATGCTTTCTGATCTCGATGAATAAAAATTACTGTTTCGAGATATTGCTTCATTCAAATTGAGCATATCATTAGTCGATTGAGGTAATGGGTAACCAAACTGATGCATATTGTCCATTGATTCCAAAGGACTTGCAATTACTCCAGTATATGGTGGTGCAGGAGATGAATCCAAATCGTGGTCCATTGTAGCAGATTTTGCTACAAGAGCCTCGTACATTTGATAGGAAGGAAGAATTGAAAATTGTTCAGAGTTGATTTGTCCATTGACAGTTTCATTTAGTGGAGTAATATTTCTTGTGAGTTCATTGTCTTCGATAGTGCTAGAACCAGATCCATAAGAATCTTTCCCTGAGCTTGGTGATAGCCTATGTTCCAGCATGTTCTATGATTGTTATCTTTACAAAAGTGGCAGGGTTCATAGGTTTTAAATCGTTATTAGAGTTGCAGCCTTTTGCCACTTGACATTATTTTTCTGACACATGCAGCAGCATTACCTTTTAGGTGGTGCATTGATGATAATTTTAAAAGGTAACGCCGCGTTGGTGGCAACGGCGATAGGGCGGAGCAGTAAGTACTAAATTATTGGAGTCATTTGTGGTTTGATTGATTTCTTGCCATTGAGTTGCCATTGACCTTTGAAACTTTTCTGGTGTGTTAGACTGCTAGCAATTAAACGTGGCCATCAATTTTCGAATGCTTCCCCACGAAAAAAAGCGTTGAAAATTTACTTCGTACTGAAAAATTCCTCTGAGAACGCTGGAAAAAAAAATAATTGATGCAACCCTAAAGAATAGCTAAAGAGGTCTAAAGGGGTGGCAAAATTCGCCTCTTCCATGGGAAAGCAGATAGGAATGTGCTTTTAGGATTGTTGTGAAAGGAGTTGAATAAAGCATCTAATAGTTTGGATGTAATTAGATATATATATGATTGAACGGTGTCGATCATTGAAATCAAAATTCTCGCTTCGTTCTGGTCAATTGCTGTTGGTGATGCTTTGGTCGAAATGAGTGATACAGTTGTAAACGTTTTTGGCACTATGAGTGATAGTGACACTTTTGCCCGACTTTTTACGCAACTGTGCAGTGCTCACAACCAGACCTCGTACTATTAACGCTCTCTTACTAAGCACAGATTGACAGGGTTCAGCCTTATCTGAGGGGAAGTAGTAGATGACTCATCATGTAGAGTGTGTTGGCGAGACACACAATTCAGTGATGCCTCCATTTCCCAGTTGTATTCAATTCAGGTTCATATGGATGTAGATCTTCAAAGAGCATTTTGTGGAGATTTGTTGCATCTTCGGGGAAAATAGGCCTTCAAAAAAATTCGGAAATTCATAGGAGAAGTGAGAAATAGATGATATAGTGACTAATGTAACTTCACTGGCAATATGGGGAATGAACAGAAATGACCAAAGGTAGGTTTCCAGAGTAGAATTGTCAGACGTACAAATAATAGGATCCAATGAAATTTACTTATAGCAGAAATGTAGAAAAAGAGTAGAGCTAAGTTAAACTGAGGAACTGCACCGAAAATTTATTAACATCATGATCGTATCGGGAAAACAGTGGTACAGCCAAGAAGTCAGCCGAATTGTAAAGTATGAACATGGAGACGGTGATGTATGCGATACAGCTTTAATATCAACCTCAGTTTAAGTATAGGTTAACAAAATTTCAACACAATCGAAATGATGCATTTATGATAAGCAGAATATTTTGCACACTTTTGACACTTAGATCTCTAATGAAATGGTAGAGGAAAACAAAGAATAAGACTCAAGACCAAAGTTATTTGAAAGGCCGAGAAAACTTAGTCTACATGTATAAGAGATAAGAGGAATAACACACTGAGATAAAATGGGTCTTGAAACAGCAACATTACCGTTATTCGTGTCGTATTCCACATTAACAATAAGGTTATTTAGACGTTAATCTCAAATAATATCCTAGCCGGATGTTGATTACGTAGATAACAGAAATAGGGATAGAACATGCCATTATAATAACAAACAAGATCGTGACAAAGAGGTGCAGCATGGAACGAAAACGACAACTTGGACTCAAATTGGACTATGATAGGGTAGAGATGTGGTTTACCGTAGTAAAAGTAACCTGAAAAAACAATGAAACTGGTGGTGTCGATATAAATTGAATGATACGGATCAGCCTTCCAAGCCATAATAGAGGTTGTGGGCGTTGCATATTACAACGCTAATAACCCAGCAATAAATGTATTGGAAAATGCAAATGAGCCGCTAAGAAGAATCAAAACAAACTCATAACATGCCATGAAGCACAAGACAACAAGGTGTGGGGTTCTTCAGGATTCAAATCGTGTACACTAAAAAGCTTGGACCGCGATCCGATCGGGTAAAATTCTTGCACCGACTAATTCTTATTCGAAACAAAGAATCATCGCTGTAGACGGAGAAGTTAAAGACAAAATCTTTAACGAGAGAAAATTGAGAGCACCGGGCGGAACAAAAGCGAATCGTGTAGTAATTTGCAAGTCTGGGTCGTTAGTTTTTTCTATAGAAGGGGGCTTTCTTGCGTTTCCGGTTACCATATGTAACCAGACGATGGGAAGGCACTAGTAACATGCGAGCAATGCAGTAGTTGGTAACGCACTCAAGTCTTGGAAAAATGTAGAGAAAAGAAATGATAGGATATTTTTACAACAAGAGGCATCAGAAAATGTGTAAGTGTTTGATTAGTGATATATGTTCTTCAACGTGTAGACGTATATTGAAGGAGATTTTTTTTTCAACTGCTATAGCAAAAGAGAGAAGGCTTGGGCTAGGAGCCCGGATCAGCAAGTGATAAAAAATATTTGGGTTTTTTTTTCACATAAGCCAGCCTTGATTACAGTTGTCGCAAACTTGCATAAGCAATACGCGTTTCACAAGCCTTGTCAAAAACAAACCTTCGAATTCCGAGGGTTGGATCACGTGACCTAGATCGATCAATTCGAAAAACAAGGTAGTTTTTTCTTTTAATCTAAGTTAAATTGATGGATATGTAAAGAACCCTCGGATTACTGAAATTGAACCCTCGAATCAATTTACCCTCGGTTTCCTTTCCGCATTTTCCCAAACGGGGCTGAATCGCTCCTAAAACATTATCCAACCGCGCATCCTGCACAAGCGCCCCCTAAAAGCCAAAATAACCAGCCCAGTTCGGCCGGCTGCAGGTTGGTCAAAAAAATATTCAAAACAATCTTCTTTGACTGTTTTTTTAGCTGCCAAAAATTTTAAACTCCTTATATTCCACCTTCGTGCCAACTTTCGTCGTTCCTTGCCTTACCTCACCCCTATACATTCCTTATGAAGCTTTCTGTTCTTGCTACCTTGGCCGGGTTGATCGTCCCTAGCCTTGTGGCCGCTGACTGTGAACAAGTCAGTGGAAATTACTACTGTAATGAAGTATCCAAAATCATCTACGAGAATATTGGCTTTTCCGGCCTGTACAACAAAGTCACTGCCATGGACGAAACGTCCGGATCTTGTAGCTCCACGGCCCAGCTGTTCCTGGGATCCTTGTCGCCGCTCGACGAGGAATTGTCGGTTCATTTCCGGGGTCCTTTGAAGCTTTTACAATTTGGAGTTTACTATCCAGCATCTGCTTCAGCCTCTGCTTCAGCTTCAGCTGCTGCCTCTGCCCATGCCAAGAGAGCAGAGGAGGAATGTGAACAACATTTCCATCATCAACACAAGCGTGCTACTGCTGTAGAACTTGTTACTAACACTGTTTATGCTACTGCTGGTGCCGCTGCTGCTGCTGCTGTAAATGGTGCTGGTTCTGCAGCTGCCACTGCCGCTGCAGCAGCTCTGGCCGTAGTTTCTTCCGCCGCTGCCGCTGCCTCTGCTGGTGCCTCTGCCTCTGCTTCTGCCTCTTCTGGTGACTGGGTCAGATCTTCCTACTACACCCCTGGAAGTGCTTCGAACCTTGTTTTCTTGAACAACTACGGTGGTTCCGGTTCCGGTGTATGGTCTCTGGCCTTCGGTAACTCCTTGTCTTACGCCAACTCTGATGCCTCCGGTGGTTCATCCTCTGCTGTTGCCCTTGAAGAATGTACCATCTCTTCAAACGTCGAATTCTCCATTTTCTCCGGTAGTAAGTGTGCCAGCACTGACGACTGTGGTTTCTATCGTACTGGATCCGTTGCATACCATGGTTTTGGCGGGGCTGAAAAGATCTTCGTGTTTGAATTCGAGATGCCTCTGGATTCCGGTTCTACTGCTAGCATTAACGGTGATATGCCAGCTATTTGGATGTTAAACGCCCAAATTCCTCGTACTCTTCAATACGGTGACTCGCTGTGTTCTTGTTGGACTTCCGGATGTGGTGAATTCGACATCTTCGAGATTCTTTCCGCCGGTTCTAATAAATTGATTTCCCATCTTCACGATAAGCAAGGTGGTTCCGGGGGTGGATCATCTGATTACTTTGCCAGACCAACTTCTGGATCCATGAAGGCTGCCGTGATCTTCACCGGTTCCAACATTCACATCCAAACTGTTAGCGATGACTTTGGATCCACTCTTAGCTCTTCCACTGTTGCTAAATGGGTTGCCGTTTCCGGAACTTCGGCTGATATTTAGATCAATCCCACTGTTTTTTAGATACAAAAGTTGTAGCAATAAAAGTGTCGATATAATGACCCCCCTACTTAGATACTGATCAATTAAAACTATCATCTTGAACCAGATTAAACCATTTACAATCCAATTAATCGTCATATTAATACCATCAATAAGCTTTAAATATCTAAACTTAAAATACACTTCCTTCACTTACATAGTCGGCTCGATCTCAGTTTGTCCGAGGATTATTTTTGTTTATTCTAACTTCTACTTTCAATCAATGAAATAATGAGCTATCTCGGAATAGACATAGGTACCAGTTCAGTCAGGGCATGTATTGCCTCTGAAACCGACTTTTATACCCATACTATACCCATTACTAGACTTACCAGTCCAGAAAACCCACGTTATATCACCCAGTCATCAACTGAGATTTGGCTGGCGATCAAAAACTCGATTGGCCATGTGACCAGTGCTGCCAATAATCCAATAATTAAAGCAATTGGGATTGACGCCACCTGCAGTATGGTGGTAACTAAGAACGGAAAGATGCATGCTTGCGATTTCAACCAGCAAAATTCTGATCAAAATATTATTCTTTGGATGGATTCGCGCGCTCATGCAGAAGCGGATCAACTTAATCAAATCCTTCCAAAATCAGCGACGGCCAGCGTTGGTGGAAGATTTATTGCAGAAATGGGGTTACCTAAACTTAAGTGGTTGCAAGATGATATAGAGGCATGGGAATTACATGATTGGGTTGCGGCAAAATTTGCTGGTATCACCAATTTAACCAATTTAACCAATTCACCCAATTTAAATTCCGACCAAGGTTGCAAAAACTTCGGTGATGGTATCGCCCTTGATGGAAATATAAAAGGTTGGACTTCAGAAATTTTAGCACTAGCTAATATTGAAAGGAAAGTCATCCAGGGACTTGTAGTACCACTAGGAACCACTATTGGAACCGTTGGAACGGAAATTGCCTCTGAATTTCCTTCTCTTTCAAACGCAGTAATTAAACAAGGTTGCATAGATTGCTATGCCGGTTGGATTGCAACCAAATCAATGATAAATTTAAACCCTCGAAATAAACTCTTTATGGTTGCAGGGACCAGCACTTGTTTTATTTTACCAGTTGATTCAAATCATCCAAATCAGCCAGCCATAAACGGAGTTTGGGGACCATATGGCCTGCTTCTACAAGATACCACCGTTTACCAAACCGGACAAACCGCCTCAGGAAAATTATATGAAGATCTTTTCAATCAGTATCGTATTGAGCCAGAGTTTGATACCCTTGAATTAGAAACTTCTCGTTTGGAGGTTAAATTCAATACTCTGATTACGGAAATTCTCCGGAGATATTTCTTTTATGGTGATATGTATGGAAACCGGTCACCGCATAATTCATCTCAATTTGGCGGCATGATGCTTGATGGACGTAATGGTTCAGATCCGCAATATGGGTTACCCTCGATTTTTGAACACTCATCGATAGCCATGATTCTACAATATAATTTGATTATGGAATTTCTTTGTCTACAGACCAAAGATCTTATCGACCGAATGAATTGCTCCGTAGATACAATTATCATTTCCGGGTCACAGGGTAAAAATGGAAGATTTTTGCAACTTTTGGCTGATACCACACAATGCTCCGTATTAAGTCCGAGAAATGCTAATTCCACTTCTGTATGCTACGGCGCAGCGATAATTGCGAACGGAGCACTGCCAATCGGGAGTAAAGTTGATCAAGACGCATTAGTGCAGATTACCCCACAGACCCCCAGTTCCCCGGTATTGAAAGTGAAACAAGCCTTATTTAATCGCTTATCCCAAGCTCAGAAAGACTTCCATGACGCCCTTAACCAATATGTGGCCCAATAGTGAATCCATCATCCTATCCCCAACAAACGCAATTGGCGATCGATTTACCCCCACTCTGGCGGAGGATAGATTGCCGCATATGGGGACCAACCATCCGGGTAACTATGCGGAGATTTTAGCGGAGAACGCGTGCATAGTGAGGGTACACTTGCAATGCCCAGTAATCAAATTTATCCGGCCCCATCATCAAACCATTCTTGAGGGTTTACTAGTGATTTGGGTTGTAATTGTATGCTTTCCATCAAGTTTATTTAGTGGACATAATTCAGTTGCCTTGAGATCTTCAGATTTGATAATTATTATCCTTGAGTTCGAATCTTGAAATTTTCCGCGATCTTCGAGTTTCTCCGGTCATCACTGAAAACTGGGACCCTTCAAAAAGACTTGTCACCGATAGAACCCCCTCCCCCGCCCCTTCCTCCGAAACTAACTTCCTTCTGTTTAATATAGGACCTTCTTAACTCTATACACGATGACTAAGAGGGCCTGTGATGCTTGCTCCGTCCGCAAGATCAGATGTAATTCAGCCAAACCTTGTCTTCACTGTGTTCAGAATAACCTCAAATGCACAGTTCTCCGCGAAAGAAGGAAAAGTGGGCCCAAGAACTTACAGAGGAAAACGTTGGATACTATCGATAGTATGATGGGAAGTCACCCTAATGGAGCACAAATCAAGCCATCCGATATAGTAGATATTTTGAAGTTACTTGAAAACCTACAATTAGCTGAAATAATCGAGCTGCTTACAGTGGCCCTGGTTATTTCGGAATCAGAAGAGTTAATCCGATCAGTAACTGAACCATCAACTACATCACTGAATGTCAGGAAAAGGGTGATAGCATATTCTTTATGTCTTTGTATATTAGAAGTAGTGTTCAAAATGGCCACTTTACCAGGCCAGTCACCATTTTTCGTGTTCCCCGTGAGCTATTATCGGGCTCTTCAACCGGATCTCTTTGCTAAGACACATAGACTTCTCTTGACCTTAGAATCTGATCTTAGAATGACAGATGGTTCTCCAGATCCGTCCATGCTATATGATAACGCCTTGGCATGTTCTCATGTCTATATGTACCACCGACTAGCTCCTAGTTCTCCAGGCTCTAGAACTGCCCGCTTCATTCATCTTAGACATGCAGTTCTGTGTCTACAATTACTAGAAGCAGAGGCTATAGAGCAACTGGAGTTCCCCTATGGTCAAATTTACGAACTCTACGAATTTCTTTATATATTGGAACGATTAAATTACTACATGTTGGACAAAGGAGGTATATCTCCGCCAGTGTTGCGGGACAACCTCAATATGGAGGCATCGAAGCTGCTTGATCTGAAGAATCAGCTATTTGCTCTTATTAAGTCACTTGAGCCAAATTTGGCTATCTTCCGTTACCTTAATTTCAACCAGATTTTGGCCGGGACTTTCATTGTAGCCGATTTTAAACACTATTGTGCTCAATCCAATGTGACCCCTGAACTACTCAAACAACTGCTTCTTCAATTGGAGGTATGTGAACTGAAATCTGATACGGTCTATCTGCTGTATATGCTTATTTTTAATACTCTTACTGCTTTTAAAGTGGAATTGGCTCAATCTATTCTTACTACTGGACTGTTAGCAGCGTCACCTAAGACTCTTCAACTTCTTGGACGAATAAATGTTATCTTTCAGGGTACTGACCTTGCTATATTGGCGATTAGAGCAGTGCATGGCCAATTTATTCCCCAGTTCTTGGTGATGCTTCAACAGTGTATTATTTATGCTCAGCATCCTCTGGACCGTAAAGTGTTGGAAGAGTATACCGAGAACATCTTTTCAATCTCTCAGGACGGTTACTTGCTTGATCCATATATAAGGCTGCTGGTGGTGCTTCAAGACTGGTTTTTACAAAGGTCTTCAAAGGGTAAAGAGGGTGACAGTCGAGGGACATCGACCGCACCTACTTCAGTGAGTCTGGGACCACCTACGGTGGTACCAAGTTATATGAATAGTCAGCAGCCAATAAAAGAAGGAGTCGATGATCAATTTGTTGGAATATTTGATGAAGTGGTGATGAAGGGGAATGGAGAGGAGATGGTCAGAAGGGATAGTATTAGTGATTTGTTTCTGTACTACCAGCCTGAAAGGATTGAACAAGTGATTGGGGATGTATAAAATTACATAGGATAATACAGGGATATGATAATGATTGAGAGTTATGTTACAATGTCGAATGGATGTAAGAGATGAAAAATAGCAGATGAGATTTGATGTAAATAGAGAATATGATATCCAGAAGAAATAACCTAAGGGAGATAGGATTGAACATCAGACAAGTCAAATATTAATTAGCCAACACATAACAGTAGACGATATTTGGAGAAGTAAAAATTTAAGCTATAGCTTGACCATGATTGTTTGACAATAAAACAACTTTGATTAGTAAAATTATAACTAATCGATGTATTTTTGAAAGGTTGTCAATCTTCCAAAGATTGGTTGCTGTACATATTAATGCTTTGGTGGAAACTGGTAGATGGTAGAGACTAAGTAAATGATTAGAGGTGGTTGGTTTGAGTTGGTTGATTAGAAGTAGTTATCTGGTTTTTTATTTGAACGGAACGAGCAGTTGATTGCAATAATTGATTAGAATAAGCAGTTGATTGATATTGTAGGAACTTTTCTGGCCTCTTTTGTTAATTCAAAGTGGCTGTTTGTGGAGTTCAAAATGTAACTTAGAATTTTAATGGTAAAAAATAGCAGAAAGAGGATGGAGCTCTGGTAATTGACAAAGATTAGATAGAGGGGAAAGGACGGACGTTTGAGAGGTCAGGACAAGAGCAGTTAAAGTAAATGGAGTTGATTACCGGTCAACGATTTTTTTGATAGCCTTGGCTGTTTCCATCTTGTTTATGAAGGAGAGTTGACCTACTCGAACAGGCAGGAGTAGTGAATAAAAGATATGCTAAATGGATTACTGATGGAATATTACTAATGAATAGCAGAAGCAAATGGTACAAATAACAAATTGACAAGTAAAGAGTCGGAGTTTATCAGCTTAATAGCTGAATAGCCGAATAGCAGAATGAGCGCTGGATTGAATCTTGTTAGTTTCGACTATTCGATGTTTCCTTAAGAATGCCATAATATTGCCTTAACAGGTATGTTGTGAAGATTCCGTTCATGGCTGCAGCACAACGCACGAGAAAAAACGAGACATCGAGGATGAAAGGTGTGGCAGAAAGAAGAGAGAGAATGAAGAGAAAGAAAGATGGGGATATTCTAAGATGGAGAATATTATGAGATGCATTAGATGCAGAATATAATAAGTTGGAATATGAATGTTAATAGATGAAATGTGGATGTTAATGGTTGGAATATGGAAGTTAATAGATCAATTGTGGAAGTTGACAGATGGAATGTGGAAGTTAATAGATCAATTATGGAAATCAATAGGTGGTATATAAATGTAGATTATTACAAGATCGAATAAGGGTACTAAACAGATTATTGTAAGATCGAATAAGGGCACTAAATAGTAATAACATGGATTCAAGTAGATGTAACCCAATTGATGTTAAAAACAGAACAGCGACATTTTTTTGTTTTCAAATTCGGACCTATATTATTTATTTAGTAGTAAATAAATAGGAAAAGGAATAAGAGGAGTGATGTAAATCAATCATCCAAATATATGCCGACCCACCTCTCTTTTCAACATCTGCCTCTCCAAGATGTCACAATGCCCTAATATCTCCTGTTCCTCCTCTCTTGAACTTCTCTCCTCTCTGTATCGTCTCTCCATCATCATCTCCCTCTTCACCCTCTTCCAATACCACTTTATCGTGGTTCCCGCACGACCGTCGTGCCCGTCTCACCACCCACCCATGGCAAAGTTCAAAAATCCCCCCAACTGCCCCAAATAGCACCAACAAAGAGGGATTTACCGGGCTATTTCATACATATTCCCAGCAAATCTATACTCAAAAGCATGGATATCGACACCGACGTGCCAATGGAGGACGCAGATGACCGCAAGGTCGACTCCCCGCTGGTAAAAGCCCCTGAAGCCCTGTCGATATCCACTCTCGACGGGTGGATCTCCCAATTACTGAAATGTGAACCTTTAGCAGAAGATGACGTTCGACTGCTTTGCGATATGGCCATTGAAGTGCTTCAGCGTGAAGAGAACGTTCAACCGGTCCAGGTCCCCGTGACGATCTGTGGTGACGTCCATGGACAATTCCATGACCTTATGGAACTTTTCAAGATTGGAGGACCATGTCCAGATACCAATTACTTGTTTATGGGGGACTATGTTGATAGAGGATACTATTCCGTGGAAACAGTACTGTATTTGGTCTGTATGAAGGTTCGTTACCCCCGTCGAATCACCATTCTTCGAGGTAATCATGAACTGAGACAGATTACTCAAGTTTATGGATTTTATGATGAATGTCTTCGTAAATATGGCAGTGCCACCGTATGGAAACTCTTTACTGATTTGTTTGATTACTTCCCCATCACAGCATTGGTTGACAACAAAATCTTCTGTCTCCACGGGGGACTTTCACCAATGATTGAAACAATCGATCAAGTTAGAGAATTAAATCGTATTCAAGAAGTTCCTCACGAAGGTCCAATGTGTGATTTATTGTGGTCAGATCCTGATGACCGTGGAGGATGGGGTATTTCTCCCAGAGGTGCAGGATTCACATTTGGTCAAGATATCTCTGAACAATTCAATCATACAAATGATCTTCTGCTTATTGCTAGAGCTCATCAATTGGTGATGGAGGGATATCTGTGGCTGCACCATGAACTGGTGGTGACGATTTTTCTGGCTCCTAATTACTGTTACCGATGCGGCAATCAAGCGGCCATTATGGAGGTGGATGAACAGCACAACCGTCAATTTTTGCAGTATGATCCTCTGGTTCGTCCTGGCGAACCCACGGTGACCCGGAAGACGCCCGACTATTTTTTGTAAGGGAACGACACGATAACGACTTGCAGGCTGTAATTTACGATGAAATACGAGATGTAGTGATGTACATCTTTCAGATGTACATCTGTAGAGATGCAGGGTAGAGTGGAGAGATGTAGGGTAGAATGGAGAGTGAAGGTGGAGGAGAGAAGAGGGGAAGCTGTTCGAAGAATGTAGGAAAGAAGGAGAATAGGTAGTGAAGAGAGGATGGAGAAAGAGAATGTGAAAAGAACGGAGAAAAAGAGGTGAAGGAATGTAGAAAGGAAGGAAAACAAGTGGCGGGACTAAGTAGTTAAGGGAGGCAGAAAGTGACGAAATTGATGACGTGTGGGAGTTTAGAAGTATAGGGTGTCTAGAAGGATAGAACGAAAGTAGATATACAGAAAGGATGAACAAAGAGTGATGAATAAAATGAAGAAATGAAACCGTATGTAATACTACTGAAAGTGATACTAATACTGAAAGCGATTTTAATGGTGAAAGTGATCTAACTACTGAAAACTTTAATGTTAGAGAATTGAAACAGTCCAACAGGCTAACTAACTCATACGTCCACAGCTAGGCATGTTATGATATCATTATAAGCGAACATAACACATTGACTACACATAAACTACACATAAACTACACATAAACTACCATAAACTACACATTGACACACTCGCTTAAATAGGCGGTAAATAAAACACACTCCTCTACTTCAACTACACCATAGCTCCCGCTTAATACTGGGAGCTAACATTACGTCTCTACTATTTTCCAACTACGCTTGTATGTCATCATATTTAATCATCTACATCTACATATGTATCTACATCTACATCATTAACTCACCACAATCTTCCTCCTTCCTCCTTCCTTCCCTTCATCCTCTCCCCTTCATCCTCTCCCCTTCATTTTCTGCTCTTCATCCTCTCCTCCTCTACCAGATTGGTCGTCCGCGCCCCAAAATCCCTCCCTCCAGCCAACCAGAGACCGCAATTTTCCATTACAAACTCTCGCGCAGTTTATATTTCCTGATACAACCTTCACCATGCTTACGAGCAAAATGCCATCATATAAAGGCCTTCAAGGGGTCCGTCATGGGGTCTGTCACAGTACCAGGTCATTGTACACATCTGTGCTCGATTCTTCCATCAACATCACCAAAAACGGTAAAGTAAACACCGCTTTTGGAACTGGAGGTCGTTCTTCAAGAACCGGTTACACTGCAACCGTTTTCGGAGCTCTGGGGTTTATCGGTCGTTATGTAGCCTCCAAATTGGCTCGTCATGGTACCATTACCGTGGTTCCCTTCAGAGATGATATGAAAAAGCGTTTCTTAAAGGTTCAAGGTGACTTGGGGGTAGTAAACTTTGTCGAATTTGATGCCAGAAATCTTAAATCCATCCAAGACTCAGTAGCCCATTCTGACATTGTTTACAACTGTATTGGGGCTGATTATAACACCAAGAACTTCACCATGGCCGATGTAAACATCGGCCTTGCTCAAAGAATCGCTCAAGCTACCAAGGAAGCCGGAGTACCTCGTCTTGTTCATGTTTCTTCTTATAACGCCAATCCAAATTCTGATTCCATTTTCTACGCCACCAAGGGTCTTGGTGAACAGGCAGTTAAGGATGCTTATCCTGAAGCCACCATCGTTAGACCTTCACCAACTTTCGGTCGTGAGGATTCACTTTTGAATTATTTGGGCCCTAAAATCAAGATGTGGACTCCTAACAGAAACGCCAAGGAAATCTATCCAGTACACGTCACAGATGTTGCTAAGGCCTTAGAACATATCGGTTATGACGACTCTACCGCTGGACAAACTTATGAGTTGTTTGGACCAGAAAAATTGTCGTTTAGAGACATCAGAGAAATGATCAGCGGAATTACTCAAGATTACTCTCAAGTAGGTAATCTAGACTACCGTTATGGAGATTACAACCTTCCATTACCCTTGGCCAAGCTCATCGCAGACGTAAAGCAACTTGTTTACTGGAAAACCACCAATTCTGATCAAATTCAGCGTCATGTTATTGATCAAGTCATCGATAAAAACGCCAAAACATTCGCTGATTTGGGCATTAACAAGACTGATGTATTGGCAGATGTACTTTTCACTTATGCCAAGGAATGGAGACATCCTTTGACCTCTCAAATGTTAGTTCCACTGCCAAAGGAGTTGGAGAGATTAAGACAAATGAAGCATTTTATCTAGTTCAAATCTAAGGGTGGATATGATTATAACTTTAGAATTAGTGGGGGAAAGATTAAAGCAAGAATAAACCAAAGATATAGGACACATTGTAGAAGAAACTAGGAAGTGATCAGGGGAGCTAGGTAGAATGTAAAGAGCTGAGTTGGAAGTGAACGGTGATAAATTCTACACGACCTTTATGAACTCATGTAAAACCTTTTAGACTCATGAATAACCTTCCAAACTGATATGTGACCTTTTGAAGTCATTGATAGCCTTTTAAACCAAGATGTCACCTGACAAAGTCTTGAACAACTTGTAAACTCATGTAAATCCTTCAAACTCTTACAACACTTTATAAAGTGATGAATTACCTTATAGACTCGGAAAAACACGTATAAACTGAATTGAAATGGAGCAGATCTTTCTTGAAAAGTATCGAAATGACCTCTCCTGACCGATATGAAGAACGCTTCACTAGCTATGGAAACCCCGTATCAAAGTATCTGATCCGTTGAATGATTCATGTGCCTCAATTATGCCATCTAGAACTATATTTGCTGATTCAATTTAACCGTACATCTCTATACTACTTCTATATTCAACTTCTATGTTCTACTTCTATGATTTGCCTTTTTAGATTCACAGTGGCTTTCGAATTGTCTCTCACCAAAAATCTCCACTTAAATTGCTACCATTCAAAACAAGTCAAGAACTAATATGGATCGCTTTACATCATCATAGATCCAATCCGTCCAATGGAGAGCCAAAATTTGTAGATTGTATCCTACTCAATTTTTCTTACCCATTAGACGTCTACAGTAAAGCAGACGTCAATAATCTTCTCTATCTCTGAAATAGAAACTCTTACTGTCTAATAATGTATTTCGTTGTTTTTACATATTCAGGCTCAATTAATCGTTAAGAGACAAACAAATTTAATGGAGACCAACGAATCATAAAAATAGGATCATAAGCAAAAAAGTGCCAATTTATGGTTACCATGGTGATATGAAGATTATTCCAATGCTCTAACTTCCCCCACAACTACTCATTGTCATCCAAATCATCCCACTAACCTTTTTAATGTCTCGTAATTATCTCGTAATTATCTCGTTTTACCTCATTTTACCTCATCATACCTCTAATTTTCCACCTTACATGCGAAATCACGGGGGAAGTTCCCCCCAAAATCATTTTCTTCCCCTAAAAATGGCGATTGTTCCCTAAAAATTGCGCTTGTTCAATTCTAATCTTGATTCAAATCAATCATCAAACCAGCATGTCCTTCGCTCTTCCACCGGTGCTGGCGCTCCCAGAGCTTCCTGAACATCAACAGATAGAAGTTCTCGACCATTTGTTTGAACCTTGTCCAACATTACAAAAATACCTCCTCCCTCGAGTCTTTAGAGAACCATTCAATTCATATCGGTCATTCATTGAAGGATGTCGTGAATTTCTCATGTCTTTGCTCACGGTCACTCCAGACACTGATCCTCGAATTGTTGCCATAATTGCAGCCCATCCACGATTAGGGGCACCCAAGCAAGGAGAGAGTTTATCAGAGCACTCTTCATCAGAACAAAAGTCTTTACAAGGATCAGTAGAGGAACAGCAGCGATTGGCATCATTGAATGAGGCCTATGAACGGAAATTTCCGGGGTTGCGATATGTAGTTTTCGTGAACGGAAGAAGCCGAGATGAGGTGATGAAGAATATGAAGGAGCGGATTGAAAGAGGAGACATTTCAAATGAAAGAGTAGAAGCGTTCAATGCTATGTGTGATATCGCCATTGACAGAGCCAAGAAGTTGGGGGCCAAATTATAGATAGGACCTTAGAGAGGGGGGGTCAAGTATGAAGAGATAGAGGTGCTTAAGATATTGAGAGATTGAGATATTGAGATATTGAAAGATAGGAAGAAGAAATAATTAGTGATCGTTGGAGGAGTAGAAACAATGTAAGAACTAGATTACGTCGAGTAGGAGATGATTGACGAAATCATGATCTATGCCCGGGTAGGCACTTACTAGGTATCACCTGCCATAGGAAAAACCCTACTTACCAACGAAAGGTATATTTGACCATGATATCATCACGTGACTACTCCTTCCATCGGTTGCTTATCGGACCGGCAAGCCGACTGTGTGCAGGAGAGACCCCTACAGTTATCGAATAGTAGAAGTTCATCTTGATAGGTTTGCAAATAAAGACTGCCAACAAAATGGGAGTAGAGTAGAGTGAGTAGGAAGAGATAGTAGAGTGACAAACCCATGTGTAAATTTGAGTTAAAGATATAGAAGGAATAGACCGATTTGTATGGATATGTGCTATCAAGGCAATTAACGAAGAACAAGAACTTACCATAATGTCACCTTCAGTCCCTCCGCTTTTACCATTGCCATCGCCCAATCATCGGATGGTTGATGAAAGACATTCTCATATATGATACACGTATCTACATCTATAACATATAACGCAAATGTCACATCTGTCGCATCTATCTGTATCTACCACATATTTCAATCTATCACATCTACCACTTATATCCACTTGTTCTTACACACTTTCCTCACCCACTCGTTGCTTTCCGTGCGCTCTTCCTCTCTATCGTCCCCCGTTATCTCTCCTGCACATAAACCGGTTCTCGCACGCTCACGCACGCCGTAATTTATCGTCGACTCAATTACTGATAGGGATCTCGTACTGTTCAGAAACACTTCCCAACAACGCAATGGTATGTATAGACGATGGTTGAAAGGGCGATGATGATGCCAATGATCATTAGACCAGTAGCCGTCACAATTGTGGTAGATTTCACCCTTGATAATTCTTATTTACCCGTGGTTCTGGTCCCCTCCCCCTGTA